>CM034152.1:514458274-514580614 GCA_019776745.2 Taxus chinensis | reverse complement strand
GGAAAAGGCAATGGGGAACAACATCTAGGGAAGACTTGAGAGTAGCAGCACAACTAAATGTTGCAAAGGTGAATGGCCCAGGGAAGATTGGTGGAAGAAGAAGAATGAAACATAAATTATAAAACCCCTAAGATAAGCTACATAATGATCACACAAGGTGTTGAAGGCAAGGTCTCTAGAGCACAATGCCAATAAGGACATTTTGGTTGGAATTTGATTGATCCCTAGAAGGAGTGAATATTGCCAACACCAAGAAATAATATTTTCGTGGAGAATTGCAAAACACGACATGGAGGAGATGGCAATTTGAAATAAATTAATGAGTTATATTTCCAAAAAAAGAGAAAAAAGGATCCATGTGAGTCCTCATGGCCATCACATCTCGTAGATCTATATAAGGATAGAAAACAAGCAAGTGCCCCAGATTGGACAAAGGGGTCCATAGAAGTGTTTTTTGGAGGATAAGCAAGATATAAGACAAGATGTTAAAAAATTTGCAAAGGAATTGAGAGAAGCAAATAAGTGATGACATATTTTTATAACAAGGCCACGTAGATAATAAATGACATCACAACCGCATGCCTAAACTTGGTTGAGAACACCCAAGATGAGTATCCTTCATTAATACATTCCTTAAATACGTGTCTTACTTATGCTTTTACACAATTAAAAAGTAGGTCTAGGGTCTTCGTAGAATAATTTAGCTAGAATAAGGAAAATCAATAATGAGGCTGATTGCAAAAGAAATCATTAATGTGAGGAATTGATCATAGAGATCAAGAAGGGCCATGAGAAAGAAGGGCGACATTTTTGATAATATTTCAGGATCTTGACCCCATATCTTACAGCACACACCACAAAGGGAGGAGGAAGAGTTGAAGCACAGTAAGGACACCAAGAAGGAAAATAAGGCCAGAACAAGGATTCTATGGTTGAATCTTATGCAAATTGATATTTCTTAAGGCGTGAAAGACACCCTTGAGGTAGATCAAGGAACTTTGTCCATTGGTTATATGCATAATGGATGCTCTGAGGGAATGGCGTCAGAACTTGGTGGAATAGTAAATAAAATTAAAGATGAGGTGATATTTGACCCCTGAACAAGTTCCCAGATCATCAACTTGGCGATTCAAGCACCACAACAAATCTATTAAATATCTTAAAGGTGGAAAGAGAATATATGGTATTTTAACAGTAAGTTTTCTAGAACTTCTCCAGCCACCTTAAGCCTAGTTTGGATTGGTGTTGCCTTTGGAATACTATATATACATTAATTCATTGGTGAATTTCACTCATAGCTCTTATTCATTTATTTCTATTACTCATTTCTTTGAAGACATTCTTTGCTTACAAATATTTCCAAGGACGGACAATATCCCTAGTGTGGGGTAATGTTTGGTCACAGACTGAGTAAGTGTTGATTATTCGCAAAAATGGTTTCATGTAAGGAGGATGCATGTAGCGTATAAAAAAATACTATGCAGGTTTGAAGGACCACACAGGGAGTGTGTACATAGTAAGGAAAGTAATACAAGGTATTACAAGGAGGTGCACACCACCATTAAGAATACTTAGGTTTGTGCCAAAAGGTTGCATGCAATGCATGTGGAGTACAGAGAACTTAACCATTTTTGGAGCATTTTATAAGAATAGATAAAAGAGGGATAATGTAGGTTACACACACAGGATAAAAATATTGATAAGGCACGTGCCAGATGAAGACAACAAAGCCAACACTTGGAGGTCAGTCTAAATATAGGAATTTATAGCATTGGTTAACAAAGCTTATAGCTTTGAAATATTGTAACAACAGAGTTAGAAAATCTGTAGGATAAGAATAATCATGCATTTATTATTAGGAAGGTCGCATGTAGGCGTGAAGGGAAAGTCCCCACAGTTGTATATATACATGATACATTCATTGTAATTACTAGTTCCTTCTAAGTTAATGAATGTTGATTTAGTTCTAAGTATTGATTTAATGTAGCTCCTGATGTCTGTATGAGCACTTATGTGAGTACGCATGGTCCAACTCCTTTGTTGTAAACAATAAGGATGTAATTAATCTTTTTGTTATGTAATGAATTAGGTATGTAATGGATATTATGATTGGCTGCTAAGTTTGACTACATTTGAGTATGTAATTTGTAAATTCAAGTCGTTATTGGTTATTTATATGATGATTAAGTTTCCCTTATTATATTTTTCCGATTTGCATATGGTATGATGTGTCTTCTATGCAATGCACTGGCTTATAATTATGAATATTCATGTCCTTAACCATTCTCACTAATAAGTAAACAAGAAAGGGACACCTATGAGGTTATGTATACTTTGGGTAGACCTTCCATACTTTTTCTGATGAAGTGTCAGAACACTCCTATCTCAGTATTGGGAAATTAAACATACTACCTAATGTAGGTTTTGATCACATTCAATATTGAGTGCTCTTCGAGCCATATGAACTTGTTCCTCTAATAGGATCGTGTACTAGTTGAATGAGCACATTCTTCATGTAATCATTGTTCACATTTTTTTATTTATCTTCCGATTTAGATTATCATGAAGAATATGTAGAGATACATCTACTCAACAGATTGGGAAGCATATAACGCTTAAAAGTATATGGTCCATTTTTTACTTATGAGAAACCTTGACTTGATTGGCCACTCCTTTCTATGATAAACACAACTTTCTCGCTTTCCCACTTAGCACTTCTTAGGTTCTATTGTTTAGCTTGCTCTAATCCTTACACATTTAATGTCAACAAACTTGAGAACACCAATGCGTAAAATCATGAGAGCAAATATCAACTTGCATTCTTAAACCTCATTCAGCATGTTTCCTACTCCTTCCAAGATTATTAACAGTACTAGTTAGGCCATTACTATATGGCCTATACCTTTTTATTAATTCCTTCCACCAACATGTATTCTAACGGAAAATTCAAAATTAAATCTTTCTCAGGTTTTTTACTTCCTCTGGGTCATCCTTTATTTAGATAAATTATCAATGGAACCCGAGATAAGAAATGAAAAGACCCGCAGTATGACCCGAGAACTCATCAGTCTTTACCTATAAGCACTCACTTCATACACTCGGAAAAGGCAGCTAAATCTCCTAATCTCAAAAATGACACAGAGACATTGTAGGGAAGCCTCACCTCAAGTTTGAAGCGCAACCAGTCAAGGAAACCATATCTTTTTCATCTACAATATCTAAACATCCTCTCTACAAGGTGATTGTAACAAGAGTCAGTCAGAAGCAAACAGGGGGTAATGATTTAACCAAATCTAATGGATCTAATCTAATAAAGCACCGCTAGTTGGAGAATTACATGATTTTGAGGCTCTTTGAGTATTCCAAGGTCCGTAGTGCAGTGGGCGTGTCCTAAAACTCTTGAATGTGTTTTGGGGAATAGCATCACATACTATTGGCCTGAATGGAATGATTAGTCTACTTGGAGATCTTTGAATGGCTGTGCGACAACCGAGGGTTGAAAGTACAAAAAACCAAGTAAGTGAACCTAACCCATAAATTTGAAGGATCCCTCTTAGAGTATGGTTCCAAGAACCATTAATTATAATCCTAAACAAAAGATTGGAACTTCTATTTCAATTGCAAGTTTCCCTTAGGTTCACCTCTCCTTTTTTTTCTATATTAGACACAGGCAATGGTAGTGGGCAAGGTGTTCCGTATTGATATCTCGTATTTTATTATTATCCAACTTCCACTTTTTCAATAACTTAGTTTTATGGAAAGTTAATTGTCTCCATAACATTTTATTTTTTAATGGTATCTGAGGATATGTGGTGTTTTTTAATATGTTTAGCTCTGATTTAGTTTAAAGATAATTATTTTTAATATTGTTCCTCTTTTCTTGAATCAGTATCACCCCAATCCATCAACACCTTAATTAAAAACTTAGAGGTTGAATTTAAGGTCAAAAATGGGCAATGTAAGGATCCCTTTTAGATGTTATCGCAATATTGATCTCGGATCATAGCTTGAATTTTTTCTTGAAAACACAATTTAAATCCTTTAATGGAAGCTAAAGATAGAAAGTCATTGCCATGAAGAGTTCGTGGCATTAATAGTGTTCATGGAGGATTACAAAAGAATACTTCCTTATTGAGTGTAAATATAACAACCTTATTAGATCATAGGTAATCATAATTATTAAACAATGGTCGGTGGTGACAATTGTAAGGTCTTATTGAGTTGTTTTAAAAATTAGGACCCATCCTTAAGACATCATCGATAGTTTTTGAAATGTTTTATCATAAAAACATGAAAGGTCTGTGTAATAGATAAAGGACGTCACATAATAATCCCATCGAATTAAAAGAATATTGATGTACCATATGTGGAAGGCCAACAATAAAGAGACTGGAAAGGAGAGTACCCAAACTAAATAGTAATCCTAAATTTGGAGGAATGGAAAAAAAGGGATTTTTTAGGAAAAGAAAGACGGTCATTAAATGAATAAAACAACCATTTATTAAATACAATTTATTTTTTGAAACCTCTAGAGGTATTTTTAGGATTTGAACATTCTGAACAAAAATATAGACTGTATGTACAAGAATGGGTGTATATTTTTCCTATTATTCTTATTACCAAATGGACATGTTGGAAATTCCAAAAAAAGTGTGCCAAAATTCCTCCGACAATTTTACCAGATTTTTGTCATTTAATTTATAAAACTCAAGGGAAACCTTTTAAGGTAATTTAAAAGAGAGTCATGAATTGTAGATATGTAATGAAAATGTTGTTGGCCCTACAGTAAATCCTGAAAGGAGACCCAAGACAGCTCACCATGAGGACCCTACGGAAAAAAAAAAAAAAAAAAAAAAAAAAAAAAAAAAAAAAAAAAAAAAAAAAACAAAAAAAAAAACCAAAAAAATTGGTGAAATCACATTTTAGGTCATGAAAAAAAATGAACTCATGTTTGAATATGCAATAAAAAACCCTAGACTATGATAAAGGTCAAACCAAAGAAGAAGGATAAATCCTAGAGAAAACTGGGTGTATATATTTGATCATGAGTCACGTCACCAAAGTTTTACACCTAAAATATACTAATGTGATGTTTATGTTATCCAAAACAATGTATAAGAGTAGGTTGTCATATCGGGGATATATTAATTTAATTAAATACAAGTAACCATGTATAATAGAAAAATCCATTCACATTTACAACAATGTTTTAAACAATAGAATGATAGCTCAAATATAGAAATAAGATGAATACTTAGTTGAAAGAGTGGAAAAAAAGAGATCTAGTATGCCAAACAAGAGTGAAACATGTTTATCTAAGGTTAGAGATACTTCGTTTATGAAATTGTAATTGGAAAAGCCTAGTTAAGTATTGTACAACTATAGTACATTCATTTTCAAGTTATATATGATACTGAATGGATTTGTACAATCTTAGACTTTCTTATAGTCAACTTCTATAGCTTCCTTTGTTCTTCACTTTTTTTTCCTAAAAATTATGTTTTTATTTTTTTCTTGTTCACACAACCTATAATCACGCAAAAAATTGAAACCCTATCTACATGTAGTAACCCTCATCAAAGCATTAGATAATGAAAATTATAAATCATGTTTCATGAGGTTGTAATACCCTTTATTCAACCTAGGTCAAATCAATCCAAGTAATACATGGATGCCCTCAAGTAGGATCAAGCCTATGTAGATCTCTTAGGTGCTTTTGCGAGTGTGAATGTGAATTTTATTAAGATAACCCCTTCTAAGTTCCCTCATGTATTTAACACAAAGATAGTTTTCTAATTAATAGTAGCGAAATGTACAGTTTGGTAGATAGCGTTGTAGTGTCTTCAACAGTCAGACCTAAACCCTTTTTCTCTTGAAAACTTTTGAAAATTTATTGGAGTGACTTGCTCTTGCTAAGAGATGTCTAAGGATTTTTTCATGCGTTCGCAAAGGAAAAGAATATAGAATATTTGAACTATTGAGTGCTTTAAAAAAAAAACACCTATAGTAGTGACTCTCTAAGTGGTGCTACAATTGATTTTTGGAATTTTAGGAGAGCCTGGAGTGATTTTGGATTGATATTTGTAATAGGAGCTTATGAAAGTTTTAGGTTGAGTACTAAAGTGATATTGAGTTATTTATATATCCTTCCATTGGTGAAATATTATGATAAATTCAACCCCTAGAAGATAAAAGATGTGTTGAAGATATTCAAATTGAAATCAAAGTTAAAAAATCTTGTGATGCGAAACCAAAATTTATGAAATGAGCACAGAGCTGATTTGCCTAATTTTCGTAATTAATAATTCCTAAGTTACCGAAAAATAATAGTGTGTAGATGAAAATGTCAAGAAAGAGCCTAGAGATATCTAGGTATTGGACTTAGAATGTGATTATTCTGTTTTTAGCAAGGATCATAATCAAACATGTCATTTCCAAAGGATAAGCTTACTAAATTTGATTATCTACACAAATAATATTTTTACATGCACACCAAATTGCTTTACTTTAGCCATTTTTTAAAATCCATGAAATCATATTCAAGTTGTGTAAGACTATGAATTCCACGCTATCTTAACCAAGCCACACAATACTAAGAATATTTCACAAGATTACTCAAGGTACAAAACACCACAAATGTCACATAATCCTTTATGAAGTTACGCAATATTATGGAAACTAAAAAATTCTATCTACAAATGTGTAATCCTATTGTAGACACTAAAATATGCTTACACTTAGTATTTCCTCCCAATTTAACTGATTAATGACACTTTGTTAATTATCTATTCTTTTCTCCATTCTTGGATGCCCATTTACGAAACCTCTTTCGATTGTTGTATTCCTCCTATAATCAGCTAATTGGGCTAATATCTCTCTTATTAGCTGCACATTCCTCCTTTCAACCATTCAAAACCTCCCTAGTTCTCTCTGAACTACTTCTATTGGCTTCCTAGGCTATCTATCAGACACAAATGGTTAATCAGACTCCTATCAACTCTCAATGAGTTCTCTAATCACTCAATAATCAAGCTTAACTATCTTATCCTAGCTTAACTATTCTATAAGCATGTTTACTTAGCTCCTAATCCTAAAGTTTTTTCTAGAGTTTAGTCCCACATGCACCCAAATTCCAATCTCTCCCAAACCAAAAACTATAAATAGAAGGTTAAGTCCTCCCTTTCAAAGATACTTGGATGATCATATCAAATCTCTTAACTCTTTGGAAAGGCATTAGACCTCATTTGTGGTATCTTAAGCTATAAGACATTTTGATATTGGCCCATTACTCCATTGTTAAGAACCTCCTCCATTGTAGCTAATATCTTAATACAACCATCCATCATCCAGCTTAGGTGAATGAGAAGAATTATATGGCCTTGTAGCCATTAATGGGAGCTTTCATTCTTAACAAAAAAAATTGAGTTTCATATCAAACACCGCCATTTGATTGCTAGGATCTTCATAGGTTCAATGTTTTATAACTTTCAAAATACTAGAGAGTAGTATATATGCTAGATTTTGATGTTTTTGTCAAAGTTATGATGCATGTATAGGATTAACTCTTGTTTATCTCTTATCTCATATTGCATAGTTGAGTTAGTTAATATTTGAGGTTCTTTAGCCTCATTCCATAGCTTTTCAAATTTTCAGTGTACACATTTGGCATGCCTGATGGGACTCTTTGGGTAAATCGATCTCACATTTAGAAAAATTGAGACACCTAGTTGAGTGATCTACTTAGGAAATCCATTTTGTCTTGGAGCCCACTTTACTAGTCCATCATCACATCTTGGCCATCATGAAGTGATAACTTGTTTGGATTCAAAGCCTTGTTTTTCAAACACAGTAACGAATCCACTTAAGTTTGATCTAATTGTCACTCATCATGATATTTATGATGTATCACTTAGCTTAGTTTCTTTCTCACCTTAGGATGAGGAGAAAGTCTACCCAAGTGACACTTAATTTATTTCCACCTCATTTTATCTATACCTTTGCATTCGTTTTCCCATTTGGGACAAGAGGAGGCATCTTTCGGGATTGTTTTCATAGATAGTGTTCACCACTTTTTTGTCCATTTATGCTCATCCATGTTTGCGGCTGAGTTGTTAAATGTCTAAAGTGTGTGGATGCATCCTTATATCTTTGATGGCTAGTTGATCTTGATTTCAAGATGATCATCATAGTAGGAGTGATTCATCATTTGGATCTCCCTTTGACATGCTACATTTTTCACATTATCTTGACACAATTAAAATAATTACGTCACGTTTCTCACAAACGTGATTTAAGTGTCCTCATTGTGTCATTACGTTTCCTACATTTTAGCACATCCTTAGTATAATTTGATTTAGTTTTACTTAAAACATTGTCTCAAATCTTGAAAAGTGTTGTTTACTTTGTTTGCATCGTTTTGATACCACTTTCACACTAGTATCTCACTTCTATGTGAAGCTTGATAGACGTGTCTAATTGGTGTGGTTATGTGGCTTACATTTGTAATCCTCTCCCTTTGAAATTTAGGCCTTGTTGGTTTCTAAACTTATTGTGCTATCCTTTGATTGGGATTCACGTATACCCTTTGTTAATATTTATATCTTGTTCATTTTGAACTTGACTTAAGCATTAACATTGTTTTGATCATATTTGCATCAAACTGTCATTTTTCACACACATTCTACATAGGGAGTATTTCCTTATCGATTGGATTGGTGTTTCACACTTGCATTATTATTTCTTTTGATCATTCATCTGATAACTTATTTTCTAAGATAATTTTTTTTGATCTCATCGATATTTTATCATCATGATGTCTATTTTCCTTATACCTTCTTCAGAAATCACGCATACATCTCCATACTTACAAAATTTCTATTTGGTTTTCATTAGACTACCCAAATTGACATGGAACTTTATTCACTTTGAATTAATTTTATCACACTACTTAGGTCTAGGAATTTATAGCTAAACGACACTAACAATGACTAATTATCACGTGGTTCCTTACACTTATGAAAATAGTGAACCTAGGTTTAGGAATTCACCTCAAAAGATGCTCAACATGACTAAACCTCGATTGGCCCCTCACACTAAAATCATTGGGTGCCTTGTTCCCTACCTTCAACTCATATTCAATGGTATGTTTTGGATGCTTCTGATCCAAATTATTATTCAAGTTCCCCCCACTCTTCTTCTGATTCAGATCTAAACTACCATTCGGATTCACACGCTTCTTCTGAAGATTAGGATCCCAAATATTATTTGGATACCCCTAGATCAAATCTTGAATCATGGTCCTCCCTTTATTTAAAGGACCTTTATTCCAAATCACATCAAAAATGTCTTCCTCCTTTGAAGACTCATGTGACTTCAAGTTTGGACAAAAATACATATTATTTGATTCTTGAGCTGCAGTCCTCCCTTCCTTCACACGACCACCTTTATCAATCACTTCAACGATGTCTTCCTCCTTTGAAGACTTGTGTGAATCCAAGTTCTATCAATCGAACATCTAATTCTATTCTTAAATCATGTTCCTCCCTTCCTTTGTAGGACCTCTATTCCAAATCACCTTAACAATGTCTTCCTCTTTTAAATACTCATGCAACTCTAATTTCCATCGATCGAACATATAATTCAGCTCTTGAGTCACGATCATCCCTCCTTTCACAATACCACCTTTATCAGTCACTTCAATAACCTCTTCCTCCCTCAAATATTTCCATGACTTGGATTCCCTCTATTCAATCATCAAATTTGACTCCTACATTGCAACTTAATAGATGGCTATGTGATCTAACTTTCTCTCCCACATTAGGTCATCTTCTAGAAAAGTGACCTAAGTCTAAATCCAAATCATCCATTCATGATATGCCTACCAACATGCCTACTTCCTCTCTTTATTTTTCTTTTTCTATCAATCCAAATTCAATCCCTCTTCATCCCTTGAGCCCTTTCAACCATATCATGTCATTTCCTCATCTATCTTCTAAAGATCAATGTCGGTGACCACATCGAACCATTAAAAAGAAGCCATGTGCTAAGATATCATTTTTAAGCACTATCAAAAATATTCATGGGATTGATAAGGGAAAACCTTCCCCTCATCTACATCATCATCCGTCTTCTAAAAATTCCACTCTTGTTGAAATAATTTCTTCTATTCAACCTCCTATGGTCGAAGAACAACAACCTCTACTAATTTATTTCTCTCAAGATGATGGAACAATCAAACTACATGATGATATCCCTCTACAAGGTTTCTTTATTGAACTTGATACGCTCACATATTGGAGTGAATAAATTGATCCCTTTTGTCATAACATAAAGGAAAAGCCTAAAGTCTTGGAACTTGATTCTTCTTTTGTTATTCCATCTTCACCTTCCTTTGAGAATCTAGCATTGATCCTTGGCATATCTTCTCATTTCCAAATAATTCCTTATCTATCCTCATTCCTCAAATAAAATCTCACCTTAGGTCATACTCTAATAGCCCATAGTATTCCCAGGTAGTCCTCCATTTTCTACTTGTGGGTCACCATCTGGTAGCCCATTACCTTCTATTCTTGGGCCACATCCTAGTAGCCCTTCATCCTCTTCTATCCATGGTACACCTCTGAGTGGTCCCTCCTCATCTATACTTGGATCACTCCCTAGTATTCCCTCATTATATTCCTTCTTTCTAGGGCTACATTCTAGCATCCCTCCATTATCTTTCATATATGAGTCACCTTGGGGTATTTCATTACCTTTTATTCTTGGGTTGCATCCTAGTAGCCCTTCATCCTCTTCCATCTATGAGACACCATCATCTTCTATTCTTGGGCCATGTCCTTGTAGCCCAACTTATTCCATCTTAGGGCCATATTATAATAGGCCTTCATCATCTTCTATCAGCAACTTAGCTCCTGGTATCCCATCCTCTTCAAACCTTAGACTGTATTCTCTTCATCTATCATATCATTATAAACTTCCACGTTCTTCTCCCACTTCTTGGGATCAGATAGGTCACATAGTCACTCATAAGAAACTTAAATGACTTATTCATCAAGCTTAGGTCACACATCCCATGAGCTCCAAATCTCCCAACACTTCTAATGATCTTAATATTAAAAATCAAGTGTAATTTAAGAACACACATCAATGTAACAATCAATTATGGCACAAAGTGCATTAACCTCTGGATAGGGAACTCAAGTTCATGCATATGAAATCCACGTTTCAAGATAAATCACAGTCATTTTTTGAGTACAAGCTCACAACGATCATCGAGATTGGAGATAATATGACTCTTTATAAGAAAACATGCCTAATCTCCCTTATCAAGGAAGTTGCAAACATTATTTTTGGATCGTATCACACCGAATGAATTTGTTAGTCCCATCTTTCCAAAAACTATCAAAAATCTAAAAATCACAACAATTCAAAAATACAAAAAAATTTGAAAAAACATTAAAAAATAAAGGTACAAAGATCAAACATTACAATCAAGTATTTTTTACACATGTATGTTCTTTCTTCCATTCCTTTTTATTTTTTTGCAAGTCTTCCTACCATTTTCATCCCTTTGGTGATATTGTGGTTAGCCTTTTTGCACGCATTTTTGAAATTTATCTATGTGGTATCTATTTGACCTTGGTCTTTTATCACCTTGGTAAATTAAAGAACGACTGACCTCTTAGAGATCATATCACAATCAACATCTAATAAACTTGTTGTGAAGAAATTATTAGATGTATTTGTTGACACTATTTAATTTCGTCATTGTAATCACTTCCATATCCTTCCATCAAGCCATGAGTGGTTCTTAACTCCTTTTCAAAAATAATCTAGAGAGCTGAAATAATTTTTAGAAAGTAAAAAGAATCAAAATAAATCAAAATTCAAAAGATAAAAGCTAAAAGAAAAATTAAATTGATGTATAACTCTCTCTTGGTGTATTTCCAATAATATCTATTGGGGTTATGGATGCCTAGCTAGAAGTAAAGAAATGTTGTAATTAGAATCAAATACACCTCCATTGGGGCTATGGATGTCTGGATGGAATCGGAGCAATGTACGACTCTCCTTCC
Source organism: Taxus chinensis (assembly GCA_019776745.2). Taxonomy (NCBI): domain Eukaryota; kingdom Viridiplantae; phylum Streptophyta; class Pinopsida; order Cupressales; family Taxaceae; genus Taxus; species Taxus chinensis. The sequence continues at coordinate 514,568,540 of CM034152.1, read as the reverse complement.
ACCCTCCATTTACAAATCACCTATCGAACTATATAATTCCTACACATTGGCTAGTGTCCTCACTCACTGTTTATCAAGTCTTCCCTCCAAAATTTAATTCAATTCCATGTACACACAATGTATCTTTATGAGTGAACAAGATTAGTATGTTGCAAAGTGTCTTTTTTTGGACCTTTTTGAGACTCTTTCTTTAGTCCATATATTGTCTCATGATTTGTACTTTTGGCTAATCGTTTCCTAATTATGAGGCTTCTCGCCTACATTCATATCATTCACATAATTATTCTACTTTGTTCATAACATACATGTGAGTAAGATTACCTTTTTTCCATGTTTGTGGAAACCTTTGTCCCCTTTCACGAATATAATCTCCACTCCCTTTCTATCATGTGTTTCTTAGCGAGCTTATGATGGGGGCATCCTTACTCCTTCCCAACACTTCATTGGTTTACGTTCATCATCATGTTGAAATTATTCATATTGGCCTTAATACCCCATTCATCATTAGCACGTGAAGATTTCTCCTTTGAATACTCCCACCTAATGCTAGAGCATTTTCACATCTTCACTTTCTTGCACGTGTGTGTGGAATTATGTCCTTGTACATCCCATCTATCACTGGGGTATCTATGTTTCTTTTTCTTCTTGTACATAGTTTTAGAAAAAAATCAAATATGTTTCAAGAAACAATACAAATCATCCTACAAAACATCTCTCTTTAGTTCTCACCTATCTATGTGTGTGACTCACCAATCATCTTGATCCACCTCCATCAATAAAAGCTAGGTTGCTTACTTCATCTGTACTCTGGGGAACAATTACTTTCCTGGTACTATGTCATAGTGCACATTGATTTTTCATCAAACCCAAGTGTCCTCCATTATTCCCCTTGCATGTATCCTTGCTTGGGTAACCATTTTCAACCCTTGTCATTAATTCACATGTAACACCCTTTAAAGTTGATATTTTCTCTTTTGTATTTCAAGTGTTGACATGTGATTTTCCTTATGAGGATATGTTCTTTTGATTATGGGAAATCATGCTTGATATGGTTAAGTATTTTCTGCTCTTAAGATCTTTTGATTGAACTAGAATGTTTCTTGAATTCATTTTTCACTTCTCATAGATGAGTGCATTCTAATTTAAGGAAAATTGTAAACTTATCTATTTATATGACTCATCCTTGGATCAATTTCAGTGATCCAAGGAATGTTTTAAATCTGTTCAGAAGGAACAACTGATGAATTGAAATTCCATGGATTAAGAGCATATGGACTGAACTTAGTAGACGTAAGTTCTTTAATTCTCTTTTTGTGTGAAAATATTTCCATTCAGTGGAAAGTTTCATTGGATCTTTGGAAATCGACCCTGGCAGGTCATTACTGGCATAATTGGGATTTCAGCCTATTCATGGCATTAGAGAGAACCAGAAACCTAAGCTAGGTGAAAATTATTTCCTACCTAAGCTATGTTACTTGATGTAATTCTAACTATAACCTAAACTTGGTACTAAGGAGTTGGAAGGGTTGCTAAGTATTAAAACTTGAACCTAATACTATAAGGCTATATGGGATCTAACCTAGTGCTTTAAAACTATGGTATTTTTTATTACTTACCTATGTGGAATTATCTAACCTAATTGTGAAATACCTATGTTATGGGTTAGTGGTTAGTGTTATATCCTAAGGTATAAACTTTAATCTACCTAATATCTAACCTAAGCCATTAATCTATCCTAAGTTATTGGCATGACGGGGAACCTAAGGGATCACAAGTATTGGGCGATGGTTCTTAAGGCATTAATGTTGTTGATAAGGATGAAAGGACTTACGGTATTGCCATATTTGGTAGGGGCTAGTTGGGTTGGCGAGGCCTAGGTGGTAGTATCACTAAAATTTGAAATGTTTGTTAAATTCGAGTTAGCAATAGCCAGACTTGGTGGGTGGTGGTAAGGAGGATTGAGCGGGAGATTTGGAGTTAATGAAATTAATTGCATTTTATTTTCGAGTCCAAACCACCTTGATAGGCATGCTAATGGATTTTTGTTGGATTGTTTCATTTTGCATGTTCTCCAATTTTCACTCTGCATGAACTTTGGTTTTTTGAACTAGCAGATTAAACTACACTTCATGAATATTTTTGAGGTTTAAAATCTATATTTGTTTCATGGAATTTATAAGAGGCATTGTGTAAGAAGTATTTGGTTGTTTTATATTTCATGGAAAAGATGAAAAGTGGTGAGCTCGGCTGGAGGTCTTCTTCGATTCGACCGAGACACTATCAGGCATGATAGGCTCTAACTGTTAAAATCTTTTGCTCTCTTCTAGATGATTTCATAGAAACAAATCTGCTTTGTTAGTTTAGTACATTTCATGTTGCCTGGTTATTTTTTATTAGGTTTATTAAATCTTTCTCTTCTTGGCTTGAAATCCATTGCAAAGAATAATCTTGATTGGAATATTCATTGTGTTAGTGTTAGCATATGAAAATTTAAGCAAAAATGAAACTTTGTAATTTTCTTGGCATAATGGGACCTGGTAATCATGGGTATTGGTTTTTGTTAAATTTATACTACTATTACTCGCTAAGTTTTCTTGGGAACCTTGGGTTATTTTTTATTCTATAGAAACAAATGATTTATGGTTTTAATCTAGATAGAACTATGTTATTGTTTGAGGAATCTCGTCTGCAATGGTAGTCTTAGTTGAAACTTATTGTTAATTTGGGTTCTACATATTTAGTGCCTAGATCTTATGATTTTTATGACTCGTTTCATAGTGGTAAGAACTATGTTGTGTTGAAGATGGGTTATTTTTATTCGTCCAACTTGATAAAACTATGAGTGAAGTTTGGAAATTGTGTGATATAAACAAGGAAATTAGGTCATGTAGTAAACCCATATTTGGTTGGAGTTAAATGTATTATTGTGACCCTATAAAGGTTTATAAATAATTTCCTTTAATAGAAATAGTTTTGATATTTATGGGAGTAAGGTCTGAACTCTAAATTTAATCTTTCAAATTGTCTCTGTCATTAACCAAGGACTGAAAGGTGATTATGTAAACTATCTTGACTAAATTAGGTTTAAGGCTTACTTACCACTCTCGATCTTGTTCTATGATGTGGAAGATTTTGTTGATTCATTGGGGGAAATATGTTGCAAGGAAATTCAATGAATTTGTTTTAAAATGATTGAAATGATATCGGGGCAAGGTGTCGGTCCAGTTAAGAAGATGACTGGTTTTCTTTATATGTATTGTAAATTATTAAAGGGTTGTGATTACCTGAACTGGATATAAATGTTTGAATGATTTGATTTGGTAAGAGAACATGCTGAACTAGGTGCTCGAGTTGTATTTCGAGACTTGGGCATAAAGGTTTTTGTTGTAAATTCTACTAGCTCTTGTCATTTAAATTTAGTATGTTTTTGGTTGAACCTTTGTAAACTCTAAACTTGAAATGAGACAATTGCATGTTTTGGATAGTTGCATTTTTTTGGAGGAAATTGGAAATGATAGTCTACTAATTGTTTGGTAAACATTGAAAGTTGACTGTAATTAGTTTAGTAGTTACCATTCTCAGTTGCATGTTAAAAGAGTAGTTACATGTACTTTGGAGGAAACTGGAAATGATAGTTTGTCTATTTTCTTAGTAACCATGGAAGGTTTGACTTTAATTCATTTAGTAATTTATATTCCTGTTGGGAATTCAATATTTTACTTTAGGAGTGTTAATTTGAGAAGTAGGCAATTAATTCAGTCTTGGCTGAGCTCTTGGGAAAATTCTGAGTACGAGTTCTTACTCGGGTTTCAATTCTTGATTGGGTTCATTGAATTAATATAGAGTTTATAAGGAATTATTATGACTCTTTGTGTATTATGGATGTGTATAGCCTTCACTGTTTTAATGAATTAAATGAAAGGTATCACTTGTTTGATTGGGAGATCTTGTTTTTAAAATAGGTTATAAGTTTCTCCTTCTTGCTTAAAAAGTGTTTGGATCTCTTCCTTGGAACCTTTTATACATTCATAAAATTGTTATTGGATTGGAAGAGGAATTGTTATTAATGAAAGTGAAAGAGATGATTGTTGTAGTAGGTTCACTGCTATTATGCTTTTGTTATATTCAGTTAGACTAAATTCAATGGTAAGGATTTATGATTGAATGTTCTTAGGATAAAGTTAAACATTGTTGATTAGCCTTCTCTTACTTATCTTTGGACTGAAATACAAAAGAAGGTAAATGATGATTAGTTGTTGAAAAGGGAATGCAAACTATTGATTGGGTGATATTCTCTCTCTCCTTATTGGGTATTTTTATATTATCTTGTTGCGATGAACATCTTAATTAATGTTAGATGAATCATCTTAATTTGAATCATGTTGTAAGAAACCTTGTTACCTTAAGATAAATAACTAAGTATCGTATACTATTATCATGAGGTTTGGAATATAATGTGATAGTATGATCTGTTGTTAAAGGAAATCAATGGAAAAAAATTTATGTTAAAATGTTAGGATAGATAATATATATCATATTCCACTCTTTCCTCTTGGAAGTGATTTCAGGATGTTGTTACTCTTCTTTATTGATTATAGTTACTTATGCCTATCGTATGATATACTAATTGATCCATAAAGTAGGGTTGTTTTATGGAAGCAGTTAGTTGAGTGCACTTCGTTTTAAGGATTAGTGCTTATTGTGCTTAGTTCATTGAACTAACTTGTGCTAGTAATTTTTACAGATGGACATCGTACGTGATAAAAGAAGGCACACACTTATATGATGCATTGGTTGTTTTAAATCTAATTCTTATGAAGAAATCTGATTGGCCTTAATTGTATTGAACATAAAAGTTATATTCTTTTGAGGAAAGGTTGTTGTTATGCCGTGTGTCTAAATTACATAATCTTGTAATTGTATAATTTTGACTATGAATTGGAAGTTGAGAATTTTCATACATTGGTTGTGTAAATTCTCTTGTACCTTTGTCTTTAGGATGGTAACTTGTCTTGAGGATATTATACTTATTATCTATATGATTGGATGTGAATATTGATGAGGATTATAAAAGGAACTTAGATGAATTCCCTAAGAAAGCTGTAGATAGATAAGTAGCATAATGAAATATTCTTATCGAAGCCTTAATTGTATTGTTGTCGCCAAATCACTGCACCCCCCGAATATCCAGGATTATATTCGGTGCGATTGACATGGGATCACCTCTCAAGCTGTGGGACTTGTCGAGGTGAACCTCCGGAGAAGGCCGGCTTCCTCTTCCTATGTGCTGTACTACTCCTAGTGTAACAAAAACGATTATCTAAATTTTCACAGAAATGAAACTATACTAGGGATGGTAATAAAGGGTGTCTTCAAATTCAGGAAGGGTAATTTTGAAGAGGGTGTGTGCACCACAGGTCAACTTCACCTACTGAACTTATACATGATGGCTAAGAGTTCCTTTTGTTAGAACTTTATCAGACCGAGAAATATACTAGTGAAGAAGGATGAACATTCAACTGCATGCAATACTTCACCACTCGATAAGCACAGAACTCCAAGAACCTGCAATAGAAACTCTTGCACAGTGTACCTGCTATGAGAAAGGCACAAAGAAGCATAGAAGGATGAAAGGACCGAGATTAGTCACAAAACACACACTTTTATTGCTTCAATAACATGCACAATGCATCATACATTCAGAAGAGGCAATAGTTGCCATTACAATCTAAGAGGAGGCTTGAAAGTTCTCTCAACACACAAGAACAACTTGCAGAAGAGAGAGGACCCTTGAGGAGTATTATACTCTTGCCTGAGATATCTAACTGTAACTTGTCTGATTTGGATTTGAAATGAAACTCTACATTTATAGAAAAATATGTGAGAAGAGGAAATTCATAATTACAGAAGGCCCATGATGTATTTATTACTAGTTAGGTTGAACTACCTGACAAGGTTCCATCATAAGTGATGACCAAGTCTTCTCACTTAATTAAAAGAATATTTAAATAAAATATTTAAATAATAATAATAAATATTATTATTAAAATATTTAAATAAAAATATTAATTTAATTAACATAATGTTGGGACCCCCCCCGTTGACCCGTTTGACTTGAAGAGGAGGGGGGTCCATGTGGATAGAGTCTGCACAAAAACTTGGAAATCCGCTAACTCGGTGTTGCAATCGATTTTTGACCCTGCACTAACTCTTTCCTTGCTTTGGTAATCGCGCTCTTTTGCATTGATCCTCCGAATGGTGGGCTAACAAACTTGATTACCGTTTTGCTCTGTTAACTCGAAACCATTTATGCATTCCTCGTTCAAACTTCATGAAACATCACCACGAGCTCCCAACTGATTCGACCTGGCTTTGTTTTGCATATCAACCCGAGCACCCCGGTCTCAACTCGGACTCTCACATGTCTATGTACCGAGCTCATATTTACTCCTACATCTGATTTCCTTACTCCCTGAACAACAATGGGTCTAATTGGTTAAAACTCAAGCACTAATGCATTGAGCTCTTCTTTGATTCAGTCGATCTCTTGAGCTATTCTGTGCTTTGTATCTGCGGGAAATATCAAGATTTGTTCGATCATGTTCACATTTTCACGCCTCTAAGAATGGTTTTACCACAATGCTCACGGTTCTTCCTTATCATATAACACTTGTAGTAAGAATGTTTAGCTTTGCCATAATAAGCACAATTTGTACCTTCCAAACGATGAGAAAATGCCATTATTAATAAAGACCTAATGCTGCCATGATGATGACACAGTCTCATGCCCATAACATGTCTGATAGACACCCTAAGACTGATTTTTTGGCCAAAGAGCCCCTTGGTATTTTGGCAGTGCACCCGGAAATCTCAGCTCCAATCGACAATTATGCTACTATTGGAACCTATGGCATAGGTAGCCGTGAGCTATACAATATACTCATTTTTTCAGAAACTAAAAAGATCCTTCATGTTACAATTTGCAACACATAAAAGGAGTCCTTCAAAAAATACATTGAACAGCTGGGGCAGCCAAGAGGACCTTGGAAAAAATGTACAGTAACAACTATATGAATTCTTCCTTAGTCGTGGATCAAAGCTAATAAGCCGATAAAACCGGCTCGAAACTACAGTATAATCGTCCATTGTTAAAAACGAGCTTCTCTGAACCTGGTAAAAGAATATTTTATTGTCTGATTGAACGCACATAATGGAAAGGTATAAATATTGCCTCTGCTCTCGGATTTTCTCGAAGAGACCATTTACGAGTAACAAGGATGTAGCAGGCAAAACGGCTGACCGGGTATCTTCAGAGTTGACCTTCGCATTCAATTCGTTTCTAGGGGAAAACAATGCCGAGCAATATGAATCGTTTCGCTCTGCACGTAATAAACCTTCATCTCCTGGTTCATGGAAATTCTATGAAGCCTCGAACAGCGTGACTCCAATCCATCGTGCATGGCAGTGAATATTTGTTTTCTGCAACTGTGCGTGGGAGCTTCTCGCGACCACCGAATGCTATGCGTGGATGCGGAATGTGTAAAACCTCCTTCAAACAACCTTCTGTTTACAAAACGGCCGACCAGACAACCACGTTTAATCCGATTAAACACTTCAACTGCTTCATTCCACGTTTTCCAACTTACCTTGCGTGTGACTCGCCCAAAGACTCGGACCACGTTTAAACGGCTCGTGCGGAAGTTTGATGTTGGATTGCCATCGTCAAATCTCCACTTGGCAGTGCTGCTCCAAATCTCCCCCGCGCGGAGTTTCTTCTTTGGTTTGCCATCCACAAAAAACCCGCTTGGCAGTGCTGCTCCTTATTTCCCACGTCCAACGGCTTGGACAAACTAATCCACGGGCCCCGGCCTCAGCTTTGCCGCGCAACCTTGGCAAGTTCGCTCCTTATCTCCGCAATTTCCACCAGCGAGCGGGATTTTCAGCTTGGCCCGCCATTCATAAAAATCCACTTGGAAATCAAGTGAAATATTTCCCATGCGCGGAAATATCGTTCTCTTGCCAAGATCGTGCCTTCACTTATTGTGAGGTCCCATGCAGCCGCGTAGATAATTTTTTAAAGCAGCTACAGGTAGAAATTTTCGAGAATAGTTGGCAAATGGCAGAAATAGTTTATGTAGTCGTTGCTTATCTTCAATTAACCACTCTACATGCTGCTTTAATATTGATTCCTGAACAGTTGCCGCTTGAATTTTTCAGGAAAGATTCAAATTTAAGCGATTGCGGGATCTGTAAAAATTTCATAAGACCATCTGTTCCATGAAAATCGATGCATTAGTCCACCACATGGGACCATACTTTTAGCAATTTGAATTGGCTATACGCAGCAGCTACATGGTAGAGAAGTAAACTTTATCTCAGAGAAACAATCGCCTCCAGAGAGAGTTAATTGCGACAGCTGCCACAGGGCGATCCCAAGGAATCGTTGGTGTTGATCCTGATGTTCTGGTTGCATGGGACGACAGCCGTGATCAGTCGTTGTAAAATCTTGCTGCTGTAGTAGAAGGACGAGATAAAGTTTTAGTTGAGTTGTCTCGCCTTTTCACTTTGGAAAGTCGCTTCCATGGAAGAAGCTCGATCAAATCTTGAGACAAGTTTTGCGAATGAGGCTGAGATTGTGAATTCATATTCCAACAAGGAAGCATCAATCTCTCCATGTTGAATTAAACCGAGTCGAGCTCGTCATTTCTCTGCCTCAATGAGCCAACCATCGAAACATCCTCCACTCCTATCGAGACTCTTCTATGACAAGCCAAAGTTGGACAACCGAACTTACATTTCCTACTCATGAACTCGTCTAAGGCTTGTGATCTGAGTTATGACCGAGTTAGGAGAAGGCACGAACTCCTCTGATGACTCGTCTCTTTATTCCCGATTTGACACTGTTTTAGCTCGACCGAGCGAGATAAACTTGTCAAACTCCTCGATAGCTCGCATTCTTGGAAAAAATGAGCGATCTCACCTGATCACCAAAAGTGGGTCCCTGGGACCAATGTCGTGATTTGATTGTAACAAGGCCCTGTTTTCCAATTTTTCCATGTGCGTAAAATTGGATAACTAAGTATTGAATCAATAAAAGACAAAATGGGGTGTTTTATACTCTAGCATTTAAATATAGGATCTTCCTCTCTAAAAAATATATACATAAAAGAGGAAGATATGATTGCTAATCATTAAGACTTAATTATAATAAGTCTAATAAGTTTCAGCCTAGTAGTCACTTCCTTAAGTGGTTAAGTCATTTAAAAAGAAAGGAACTCAAGTTTTTGCTGTCATATCTTTGGATAACGGGTTGTTAAGTCAAAACTGAAGCAATATTAATTAAGTTCTTAGGATTAATTTAATCTAACTTTTAAAAAAGACTTAAATGTTGAACTCAGGGTTAGATGGGCTGCCGAGGTAAACTCTTGGAGGTATGTACATTAATGAGGTTGTTCTGTAGGATTTTGGCACAGGTCAATACAAGGTTGTACCTTTGAGAAGTAGGATAAGATAATTAACATGTGGTAACACCCTTCTACATTGATAGGATCTACACACCTTTGAACTTGAACAAGTTTTCCCTCAAGATCTGGATAGTAACATAGTTAGGATATGAAGTAGCTCTTTAGGACTCAAGGTACCTTGGCACACGGGGATAACCTAGGTTGACCTAGTATGCCAATTTATCTTAAGTCTTTGTGAGCCTCTTCATATCATGACCTATGTTGTTAAACTGAACTAAAGAAACCTTGGGTAAGGTACAGTTATAAGACATTCTAGATAACAAAGGAGTCAATTGGAATGTTGTCAAGGAATAAGTACTACAAAAAGTATGTTAGAAATATTTGTCCAAAGTATCACAAGATGTTGATTGCGTTCTCCTATGTCACCTTAGTATAAGGATCGTGATGCCAATGAATATTGGTAGAAAATATTTAGTTAGGTTCCTTAGACAGATCACTCAATACCCAGAGTAGGATAAGAGAACTAAATATATGAAGTATTCAGGAGAATACTCAAAACTCAATGTTACACATGAATAGATCGGTAGTTCACCGAGTCATGGAATGAATAGATCGGTTTCTCTCTGAGTCATTACAGTTGCATATGGTTATCTATTATAAGAATGGTTGTTATGAAATGTGTGTTCTAAATTATGTATTTGGAATAGAGAACATTAATCATACACACAAAAAAAATCCTTGTTTCTAAAGTCTTAAAATGGGAATGTTACATCGCACAGGTTGACATTGAAGCTTGATAACAAAAACATTACATTATGTTTCTCTGTTAGGTTAGCTTGTTTACTTTCTCATATTGCATTCCATTTTGTATGTTGCATGGAGTTGGTGTTTTTAGCAATGGACATTTGTTCATATATGGCTTTTCATGTCATACTACACTTTTGTTCATTCTTTTTAATAAGGACCGATGATGAAGATCACTAGAAATATGATGAAAATAAATTTGTTTAAAAGGCACTAGATGGATGTTATCTCATCACCTCTTCCTCATACTCCTTTTATTCTATATCCCTTTTCTTTTCTTCTTCTTCACACTATTCTTTCTTCTATTCTCTTTCTGTCATATTTTTTATCATCAATTGATTTCTTCCATCACCCCATTGAATATTGAGGGATCATCCTTTATTCTACTCATTTTTCTTCTATCACTTCAAAATTTTACTTGTTTATGCTTGTCTACTTTCTTTAAAGTGACACTACTTACACCACCCAAAAGAGGGGAAAATGTAGACACCTAAAATATGCTTATACTTAGCATTTCCTCCAATTCAACTTATTAATGACACTTTATTAATTAGATATTCTTATCTCCATTCTTGGATGATCTTTTATGAAACCTCTTTCAGTCATATTCCTCCTATAATCAACAAATTGATCTCATATGTCTCTTATTAGCTGGACATTCCTCCTTTTGACCATTCAAAACCTCCCTAGTTTTCTCTAAACCACTTCTATTGGCTTTCTTGGCTATCTATCAGTCACAAATGGTTAATCAAACTCCTCCCAACTCTTGTTGGGCCCCTTAGATATTGTCTAAGTATAAGAAGGTGTGTGGGCACACAAGGCCTTTTTGAAGTAGGATGTGTAAGGAAAAAGTGCACAGGATAGGGTTTTAGGAGGGTTTTAGTAGAACCAATGGTGTGTATGCACAAGGTAGAGAAAAGGTTTTGGGACTTAGCCATATTTTTCATATCGGAAAGAACACAAGGAAATCATGACATGACTATGCATACGGAGTGGATAAGGTGCCATACTGGCAACTTAGTGCCCACAAAAGGAATATACCTTGCGATAGAAGATTCCTTAAGGTCATCTTCATGATGAATGGAGAACTCAAGAATGAAGGAGCATGATCCCATAGATGACCACTTGGACACTTGGCAACTGATCTACAACTTTAGAAAGGCATGGAAGTGCTTTCTAAGGCTATATATACAAGCACCCTATAGAAGAAAGATATACAAAGATACCAAGAGAATGGAAAGAGGCGAAGCTATGCAGAAATACTATGAGAGTTCTATGGGTTGGGTTTAGAGGATCTGTAGGAGTATGATGTATCAAGGGGATGGGTTTGAATATTTTTCTTTGTGCTAAGAGAGACTTAAGTCCAGTTCTGATGTATGACATTAGTCTACACTATTATATGGATCTGCAACAACCTCAATGAAAGTAATATGATTACAAAACATATTTGATATGGATATATGTGGTTCTAATTTTACTTATATCTATATGGATTAGTTTTACATATATTTCATATAAATGGGTATAAACCCCTATGCATTTCCTTTCTGTTGTGATTCAGATCTGTTTTTTGTAAAAAAAAATTATTTGAATGAATACATTCATCTATAAGCTCATTCTGAGCTCTAAGATGAATGTTTGGTTCATTTCCATTCTCTTCACTTAAGTCTCTACTGTAAATAATTCATTCTCACACCACTCACATAAAATAGGAGTTCAGTAACGATGCATGCCTCGGGTGAGTGTGCAATGCCTGCTAGGTGATAGGCCGATGCACATGGGATTTTCTTGTTCTTTGAAAGGCATAAAAATGACTACATATTGGTTCCGTTGCCGGGACCTTTTTTGAGGTTTTTGTGAGAAATATCATGTATCTTTTTCCTTGTGATGTGTAATGACATAGTACCTGACTTTAGAAAGTGTTCAATAGCATGGAGGATGAGTTTTCTCACATATTCAGCACTAGACCTGAGTTCAATGCACGTAGACGGGTAGAAGAGAACCTATACCATGAGCTATATGATACATTCTTTTGTTGCTTCCCAGTAGAGCTATATGAATGGATTTCACCATACACATCCAACTCAAGTTGGTATTATAGATCACACATATGGACCCAAGATGACTATCAGAGCATGCATGATGCAGATCTGACTTGGACATGTGCTATTGATCACTAGTGGAAGGGACTGCTGGCCAGTTACACTTTAGAATATGCCATTTCAAAATATTATTTCCTAGAATTTGTTGAGTTTTATTTTCTTAGGGAGCCTGGAGGATCTTTTTTGGGTGTTATTCCTCTGGATATGAAGGCCTTAGTCATTACTTTGAGTTTAGAAGCATTCCTCATGGCTGGCTAAGCCACTCTGAAGCACTGGGAGAGGAAGATGGCAGACATTATGGATAAAAAGGAAAGGGAGGAGAGATAACTCAAGTATGGAGAAGCTCGTGAAAGGAATATGACTAGACAACACGAGGTTGCAAGTGTGATGGATCTATGGAGGCAGACATTATAAGAGGGTGTTGAATTTCACATAGAGGATGTGGATCCTAAGTAGTCTGTGCTACCCCATCTTGGAAAGCACGAGAGAGAGTACCCTTTAGCTTCTGATGAGAGTTCATCACATGGAGAAAGAAGAGCTTTCAGCACTCATCTAAACTCACTTGGTGACTAACCCTAATGCTTGGTTTTCCATATCAAGGAAAAAGTGTTGATAACCCTATTGGTATTGGTGGGAGTGACCGATTGGTTCCCAAGAGATATAATTTTTTGTTTGGAACATCCATGGTTGCACATACCATTCTGGTGTTTGGAGGAATTTTTTGGCAAGGTGTAAGTACACAAATTTTGGGCAACACATCTGGGAGTGGCTAGGGATACACTTCTGATAGTGGAGCAATCGCGTAGAATGATGGCATGTAATTTTTTTGAACATTGGGGAAACTAGGTGTGCCAACTTCAGACCCATTTCTAGAGATGGAACTGGTGGATCTAGAGGCATAAGACCTAGTAGATCTAGTGGATCTAGTGGAGGAGGAAACACTGGAGGGAACCAAGGATCTGGATTAGGAGGATAGGGACCTCAACCACCTCCTCAGGTGTTCTTTGATATTTCTTTACACTTTCTAGATTACCAAGGTATAAATGATGCTACAGAATATGTGCACAAGTTTTAATTAGTGTGGTGTGTAAAGGGGGTCACTACCTCAGAGTGGAAGGAAAGTCAGTTTGCAACAACATTGCAAAGGTGTGTGTATAGTTGGTATAGGAAGTATGACCCCATCAGACGATGGTGGATTACACTACATTGAAGAATGCCTTCCTAGTAGAATTCAATATACCTGAGTTTGAGTAAAAAATCATCAACAGTTTGAAAGAGATCTTAGTAGGGAATGGCAGAGAGTGTGCAAGAGTATGATGCATAGTTTAAAACTCTCCTGTCAAAACTTTCATATGATATTCACCCTTCATAGCATGCTTAATGGTTTTTTGGAGGGTTGATTACTCCATTTAGGAGGGCATTGTCACATAAAACATTCACTGAAGTAGTTGGGAGTGTTGATACTAGTGTGAGCTCCTTTTTGGATGCTCAAATCACTGTTATTGCCAAGTAGTTAGAGAATTTGTCTACAAACTCAGCACATGAGACTCATAGTGGTCTTTGGTGTATATATTTTGAAGTAGAGGGGCATGCTAAGGATAGTTTCCCCTGGAAGTCACTACGCACCATAGCAGTAGTTGTGAAATTTTTCACGAGGACCATGACACAAGTATATTTCCCTTGTTACAGTGCACAATTTGAAAAAATGTTTCTTACTACTACAATATCTATACCTCTACAACCCATGGCACTAAGGATTATAGGATTATTAACCTGGTCCATGAGGCCATTGATCAAGGTGTGTTCCAGACTAGCCTTTCCAGTAGTTCCAAGGAAGATGATCATCATTATGAAGGACACACGAATGGAGGGACGCGTGGGATAAGTTTTCATAGAGGATTTAGTGTTTATAGTAACTGCAGAGGAGCAAGAAGTGAGTTCCCATGAGGAACATGCTATAATTTTAGATCTACATAACATTACAGGCATGAGTGCCTAGATTTACTGCAGTGCTCATGGTGAGGGAGGAAGCATAAGTATGAGGAGTGCCCTAAGTTTTTTAGCACATGATATAGTAGTAACAAAAGGACAAGGGTGCTAGGATAGTGAGTATAAATAAGGTTGACACACAGTGGATTCCTAGAGTGGCACGTGAGTCAAGGTTAGAACCTATTTTAGTGACAACATGAGTAGAGGTTGCACATGCTAAGGATATAACAAGGAAAAGGACTCTAGTCTCAAGAGAAGAAGTGGTGCATGGGAAGTATCTAGACCCTACCCATCAGAAGGAAGTATATCAAAAGACAATGGATGTCATTTAGGCTTGCAAGGAGAAATCCAATGTCTAAAGGAGCATTCTAGGTAGTAGGAGCAAAGAAGGAATGTTGAGGCTCTATAGAAAGACTTGGATGAGGTCAAGGAAGTGTGTAAAATTTTAAGGCAAGAGAATATTATTCCCTTACTAGGAGAATGGCTACAAGAGAAAGTACTATCCACCAGAGCAGAGTGTGAAAGGCAGGTGTTGCATACAAACCTCCCTCCACATAGCCTTGACTATGAAAAAGATATCACCTTGAATGCAGTCGTGGATGGTTGGCTGCTGAGTAACATATCAATTGACATAGGAGTAGAGGTCAATGTTCTTACATTAGATGCCTAGAATCAAATGGGAAGGTCTGCATTATAGCCATTTTTTAATGTGTTGTGTATGGAAAACAAAACTAAGGCAATGCCCATTAGAGTGTTGAAGGATGTAGTGATCACCATTCAGGGGGCTAAGTTTACTGGAGACTTCAAAGTCTTGGTGCTCACCGAGGAAAACAATTTTCCAACATTACTTGGGTGCCCATGGTACTATAATAACAACGTTGACCTAAGGTTCAACAAAGGATATATCTGTTTTGAGAACAAGGAAGAAGGGGTCATCATCCCTTTGATGGATGGGAAGTCGATGCCTTACACTGAACCTTTGGGAGAAGAGGTTCTTGATAGAATTTATGTGTGCTCCATCAGAGACCTAGAGATAATTCACCCTACATAAGGATTTATCCAGTTTGAGGATGCTCATTCTGTGAGTGATACAACAAGCATGGCATGTGACAATTGGGCACATGGGACCTATGAGTTGATTGGGTGACAATTCATAGGGTATGTAACAAGAGTGACCAAGGCATGCTCACTCTAGCACCTAGGAGGAAAGAAGTTGCCAAGTTACTCTGGAGGGGCATACCCTGAAATTTTCTTACGGGACATGGAATATCAGTGGAAAAATGAGGACAAGAGAAGGGGAATGCTCAGTTATAACCTACTCAAGACTACAATGTGCTGGTGGGTTACACATTGGGAGATCCTCCTAAAGTGGCATGAGGTAAGAATCACATTTTCTGTAAGGTTTTTTAGGAGCAAGCCGCCCATAGTCATATAAGACTACCATGGTAAAGAGACTACTTCATTTCATATCCAAGCATGTGAGAAGGCTTGGATAGGAGACGTAGAGGCCTTACCACCATCGTTATGGGTGCATAAATTTTATTCCACACTACAAATTTTTACGTGCACATGGTATATCCACTCATAAACATGCCACTAGGCGGGAAATTGGAAGGAGCTGATAACTGATATCATCTAAGCTTTTTAATATTGTAGCACAAAGCCATCAGTGGATAAGGAATTGCAAGTGATCAAGTGCCTTACAAAGGGGGATAGTTCCATGGAAGAAGATAGGCTACTAGATTTTTTATATGATCCCAATTTAGAGGCATGCTTCAATGAGGATGAGTCATAGGAGATGCAGTTTGAGTGCACGTGCATAGAGAAGGAAAAAGGAAATATGGTTTATGTCATAGATGGGGAGGAAATGGAAGGTCTACATGTTAACCCCTCTATAGGTACGCGTGATGTTATAGATAGCACTGATGAAAGGATGTGTGCTTACCATGAGCCCCTAAAAATGAAGAAGGTTAACATTGAATCAGAAGCAAAACCCAAGGAATCTCTCATTTGAGACTATTGGTCAAAGAAGGAGGTCTCAAAGATCATTGATTTGTTATGTGAGTTCCAGGATTTATTCCCTCATAGGTATCATGAACTCAAAGGTGAACATCATTCCTTAGGGTAGATTAGGATAAAACTCAAGGAAGGTGTACACCTAATCTGAAAGAGGCCATATCGAATGAACCCAAATTTACGCGTATGGGTCAATGAGGAGATAGAAAAAATGATAGTGCTAGGTATCATTGAGGTTTTTGAAGAGTCATAATGGATAAGCCCAATGGTCATTAGCATCAAGAAGGATGGGAGGATTAGGATCTATGTTGACTACAGAGACCTGAATGCACTATGTGTCATTGATCCCTTCCCAACCCCGTTTACTAAAGAAAGCTTAGAGGGAGTGGCTGGCCATGAATTCTACTCCTTCACAGATGGGTTCTCAGGGTACCACCAAGTGAGGATTGTAAAGGAAGACCAAAGAAAGACAACTTTTGCCACTGAATGGGGAATTTTTCCCTATACAGTCATTCCTTTTGGGTTGAATAATGTGCCTATTGTGTTCTCACACATTGTGGTACAAGCCTTTTGGGACTTCATCCATACATTTCTTCAAGTCTATTTGGATGATTGGACTGTGTATGGTCTAGTCAAATACCATTGTGATAACTTAAGAATAATTTTTGAAATGTTTTGATAGTTTAAGATATCCCTCAACATCAAGAAGTGTGTCTTTACCACCCCATTTTGAACCTTATTAGGGCATATCATATGAAAGAGAGGATTATTAGTAGATCCTACCAAGATTTCAGTCATTGTGGGTTTAGGGGAGCCTACTAGCCAAATCACCATGTGTGGATTCCTTGAGCGTATGGGTTATTATAGGAAGTTCATCAAGGGATATTCTAAGACCACCACATCCTTGGAGGAATTTCTTAAACACAAGACTGCCCTTCATTGGGGAGAGGCACAACAAAAGGTATTCAACATTTTGAAGGATAGGCTTGTCACTGCACCCATACTTTGTTTCCCTATTTGGGATAATCCTTTCCATGTTCATGTGGATGCCTCTTGTAAAGCCATTGGAGTAGTAATGGCACAACCTGGTGAAGGGATTATTGACCATCCCCTATGTTTTGCAAGCAGAAATTTAACATCAACAGAACAAAATTACACCACTACTAAGCACGAAGCACTATCCATGATCTACACATTGCACAAGTTCAGGAAATATCTATTGGCAACATCATTTATATTCTACATGGACCACATGACATTAAAATACTTGGTAAACAAGCCCATTCTACAAGGGCACATATGTCGATGGGTCCTGTTATTCAAGCCATGAAAGAGTAATTATGGACCTGGTCACTTGTCTAGAATTGACTCAAGAGAGGACGTGCAAAGCATTGAGGATACCATGCCAACGTGTAATTTTTTAGGTTGTGGCATACACCCTCGGACTTAGAAGATATTGTAGTGTTTCTCAAAATGGCCATGGTACTGGAAGGGATGAAAGCATTAGAGAGGAATAAGTTAGCCATACTCGTCACACCCTACATGCTAGTTAGTGGTGATTTGTATAAGCTAGGATGTGATGAAGTGTTGTGCATCACATGCTAGAAAATGAGAGACTAGCTATTATGGAGGAGGTGCATGGAGGGAGTGTAGGTGGACACTATGTAGGGGAAGCCACTATGCATAATATATTACAAGATGGGTTAAGGTAGGAGACCTTATATCAAGATTGCAAAGAGTATTGCAAGGCATGTGACCATTGCCAGTGCCTTGGTAAACTAGGGCGGAGGGATGAAATTCCTTTGTGCTCTATTCCAAGTGTAGAGCCATTTGAAAAGTGGGCCATAGATTTTTTAGGCCCCATTTTTTCATTCACACATAGGATGAGATCACACTATGTAATCACTTGCATGGATTATTTGACAAGATGGGTAGAAACAGTGCCTACCAAGGATTGTAAAGCAGCTACATTAGCCTGGTTTCTATAAGAAAATATTATTACAAGGTATGGATACCCATTGAGCTTAACTAGTGATAGGGGTACGTATTTCCTAAATGATACTGTCAAGATTTTGTTAGCAAAGTTCATGGTGGCTCATCATTAGACTACCCCTTACCATCCACAAACAAATGGGACTACCGAGGCATTTAATAAAATACCGAGTCATACCCTGAACAAAATTTGTGACGTTGGTAGACAAGATTGGGATGACAAAGTATCAAGAGTTCTATGGGCATATGGGACAACCTACAAGAGGTTAAATAAATCCACACCATTCCAATTGGTGTTTGGCATGAAGGCTATCCTACCCGTTTAATTCATATTACCTTCTTAGCATATAATGTGTGTAAGAGGATTAGCTAACAAACAAGCACTAGAGGAAAGGATTGGCAGATTGATGAAATTGGATGAGAGATGATCATTGGCTAAGTGGATTCAAAAAGCTAAAAAAGGCTAAACAAAAAGCATGGCATGATCACCACATCAAAAATAAACAATTTGAGGTTGGGAAGATGGTATTGTTATATGATTCCAAGTTTTTGCGCCATCCCAGAAAGTTAAAATTCCATTAGTTGGGGCCCTATATCATCTCAAACATCCTTGATTCAAGTGCATGTCAGTTGATAGTGCTGGATGGGACAAGATTTTCAGGCCATTTCAATAGGATTAGGTTAAAGCCCTACTATAAATAAGTCTTCTTGGTGTTTGTAATAAGATAATATTGCTAGCTAGTTTAGAATTTCCCTTTATGTAATTTCCTTTCTTGTGTTTCCCTTTCTCACCATTTGTTATGTTGTTTGTTTTACGCCTTAGGAACTGGTAACCACATTACTTTTCGAAGTTTTTGCATGCACAGAGAACCACACAATTGTTTTAGGGTTGAGTGGAGTGATGTGAAGTGTAGGCCTATAATACAACTTGAACTGGAAGTAGAAGTTGTGGTGAATGGCCCAATTGATGGGTACAAACCATGTAAGGATGAAGGAAATGCGTGGAAGAAGAGGTGGATGAAAAAGGTTGGTGTTAGGATAAGACTTCAGAGAAACCATGTACAGAGGAGGAAGAAGTACAGGAACAACATGAAGTAGGCGAGAGAAAAAATTAGTTGAAGGATAGAAGAAGTTCCTTTGGCACTTTTGACACATGCATATGATTCTTCTATCAAGATGGATTGTTTGCGTGCCAGAAGGTTGTAGAATGTTTTTTGCAAGATTGGGCATGTAAGTGAAGGCACATAAGGCCAAGTTGGTGGAAAAATCCACATTTAGTGTTAAGTACAGTGGTAGGTAAAATAGCATTTAATGATGGAAAGAAGGAAAATATATAAATAAGAAGTCAGGAACTTAATTATTTTACCTTACATTTACGAAGTGAAAAGATCTCTCATGAACTAGGGCATCCAAAAGTTATCTTTACAAATAATAATTTAAGAAATATAAGAGAGCATGACCATATTTTGAGTATATCCAAAAACCAGTAGGAAAGGATTACATGGGCATGGAGGAAGTTGTTGAGAAGTGCCATCTTGTGGAAGAATTGTTCGATTAGGGTTTGACAGCTAGGGCACAGAGTTAGGAGGGTTTCTTCGCAAGATTGAGTCTTGGGGTTGGATAGAGAAGTAGAGCAGAGAAAGGAAAAGATGTTTGAAGTGTTAACCTGACCAGAAGAATGACACCAAATAAAGCAACCATCTCACCTAAAATGAATAAGGGCAAGGGAAAGGGTAAGAAAATGGCTATCGTTACAAGAACAAATGAAGAGTGGTACGCAGAGATGAAATACCTAGATGGTGTACTGCTAGGGAAAGAATGGGAGTCTCATTTACAAAAAATGACTATGAGTGACTATAATCATCACACCATCATGACAGAGAAAGAAATGGCTTTGGATTTGGTTCACCTAACAAACCAAATGACACCAGAGGGCATGCCCATATACAGTGACAAAGTAAAAGTTAAATTGGAGAAGGTAAGGTTACTACAACTTTATGAATTATGCTACTTCAGAAAACCCTAGTGCCTTGATTTCCAAGTTCACAAGCCTTATTTGTGAGGGGGATAGCATTGATGATGACCTAAGCAAAAAGGAGGCCATAAAGGAAATAGTAGTCGCATATGACTACAAGAAAGGATCACAATACTTTGACATTATAGAGATTCTAGACTATCATGACTAATGGTTACGTGCACTTCAGTGAATAAATTTTTCAAGTTTCACAGGGTGCAAGATGTGTATAACTCCCCAATTGATTTCCAAGCTCACAAGCCAAAGAAAATATCAATTATCTATGAGGAAGAGAACATAGATGCAAAATTCCCTTCTCCTTCACCGCATAATCTAAGAAACAAGGAGGCCATCAAGGAAAAAGTAGCTACGTATGACTGAAAGAAAGGATCATGATACTTTAACATCACAGAGATTTCAGACCCCATGATGAGGCTGGTCACATCACCAGAAGAGGAGGCATTGGAGAAAAGAGAGCCACTTGGTAAACATATAGAAAGCTTAGAGGCCTATAGAGGTGAAATATATGATGATGATGATGATGATGATGATGATGATGATGATGATGATGATGATGATGATGATGATTATGATGATGATGAACTTGAGGTAGTTCAAGGCCCTCCCATATTTGAATTACATGACTCAGAGGATGAAGGAGAGGAAGAAGAAAATGAGTACATATTTTTTAGGAGGAAGAATGTCAAGGAAGAGGAGGATGCTCAGGACAGAGGGGTAAATGAAGAAGTTAGAAAATAACAAAGGACCCCAAACCCCATAAAGGAACAGGCAGAGGGGGCTATGGAGAAATAATTAGCAAAAATCATCAAGAACCTAGTAGATCAAGAGATGGAATGTAACACGGACATAGTGATGATGGAAGCAGAGGAGGAGAGCATAGGAAAGGAATATGGTAGCATAGGAGGAGATCCTATTTTGGCTGTGATCTTTCCTAAGGTTGTGCACATGGGGAGAAAGAGTGTAAAAGCATCACAAGTTTAGGGGATGGGCTACATGATGATCTGAACAAGGTGTTGTGTGCACGATTTCAAAGCACCATACCAATGGAGAAACTCTTGGCTATGGCATCATTTGATGAGGAAGGTGCATACCCTTGGATGAGGAAAATGATTTCTTGGGCATTTAAGTCCCACATTGACGAGCCTAAGTTCAAAGTAAGCCAAGGGGAAATAATGAAGGTACCAGAGTCAGAATGAGTCAACCCATTGGTAAATTCTCAACAGCTATCAGACGAACAAATCTATAATGTGTTGAACAAGGTTTCAATTAAGGTTGAAGCCAGAATCTTCAGGAGGAACGATAGGGTGAAGTTCCTAGAGGAAAAACTAGAAAAGAAGGAAGAAGCTCTTGAGGAAATAACCAAGGACTTAAAGCGAGAAGAACTAATCAGTGCTCAACTAAGGCATGATTTAAAAGAAGAGAAGGCAAGGGTACATGAGGTTTACAAGAAAGTAGAGATGAACACATACATCATTTTCCTAAAGCATCTAGATCTGACACCACCATTGTAAAAGTATGGGTCCACCCTAGAGTGCTTAGAGGACTTGATCCATGTTCTCACAATGGAAAGGCCACCACTAGCCTTGGAATCTACAGAAGAGGCATCAGAGCGTAAAGAGAAGGAGGATAAGATGAAGGTTATGGAAATTATTTCTCGGTATAATAAGGTCCTTGTTGATGTGAAATCCACCACCCAAGTCATGGATGCCACCTATAACAACTCCACTGATAGAGATAGAGTGGCGAGCATTCTAATCACCACTCATGAAATAGAGCTCAAGGATTTCCAAGATAAGAACAAGGGGAATAGAGTGGAACGTGACAGAATTCTAGCCAGTTTTGAGAAGAAATCAAAGGCTATTGAGACCTTGTAAGGCTCAATCAAGAACCAGATCAAGGAGTTATATCCCCATATCACTTGAAGGATGGATGCACTTGAGGATTTGGGCAAACAATTAATGAATACCTAAGGAGAAGGGCTAGGCTTTGAAGAGGTGAGTGTCCTAGTTGGTGACCTCTGTCAACAGGCACAAAATGAAGTCACTACGTGGAATAAGTTAGAGTCAGACTTAAATAAATATTTCCCTCTCCTCTTGCAAAAGTAATCATTGTCTCCCCATTCTTTCATTCTTCCCCAAAATTCTTCATTCCTTTATTATTTCACTAAGCTATTCAGCAAAAGTCATTCTTTATTCATTGAAAAATGTTCTTAAGGGTGGAGACCAGGTGTAGTGTGGGGTGATGTTGGGCCTCTAAAATATTGGATAAGTACAAGAAGGCACGTGGGCGTGCAAGGCCTAATTAAAAAAGGGAGTGTAAGGAGAAAGTGCGTAGGACAGGGTTTTAGGAGGGTTTTAGTAGAGTCAGTGGTGTGCATGCACAAGGCTGAGAAAAGGTTTTGGGACTTAGTAATATTTTGCATATCAGATAGAACATGAGGAAAGCATGACCCGACTACACATACGGAGTGGATAAGGTGCTAGCTTGGAAACTTGGTGCCCACAAAAGCAATATACCTTACAATAGAAGATTCCAGAAGGATATCATCATGATGAATGGAGAGCTTGAGTCTAAAGGAGAATGCTTCCATAGAGGACCACTTGGACACTTGGTAACTGATCTAAAACTTCAGAAAGGTGTGGCGGTGTTTGTTAAGGCTATATATACAAGCACATGGTAGATGAAAGATATACAGAGATACCAAGAGAATGGAAAGAGGGAAGCTATGCATAAATACTATGAGATTTCTATGGGTTGGGTTTAGAGGATTTGTAGGAGTTTGATATATCAAGGGGATGGGTATGAATATTTTTCTTTGTACTAAGAGAGGATTAAGTTCAGTTCTGATGCAAGACATTAGTCTGCACTATTATATGGATCTATGATAGCCTCAATGAATGTAATGTGATTACAAAATGTATTTAATATGGATATATGTGGTTTGAGTTTTACTTATATCTGTATGGATCAGTTTTACATATATTTCATATGAGTGGGTATAAACCCCTATACATTTCCTTTCTGTTGTTACTTAGATCTATGTTCTGTAATGCTTTTCTTATTTGAATAAATACATTGGTCTAGAAGCCTGTTCTGAGCTCTAAGATGAATGTATGGTTCATTTTCATTCTCTTCACTTAAGTCTTTGTCATAAATAATACATTCTCACACTAGTCACATAAAGGAGGGGCTCGATACCCACGCATGCCTCGGGTGAGTGCCCAGTGTCCGATGGGTGATAGGCCGGTGCACATGGGATTTCCTTATTCTTTGAAAGGAATAAAAAATGAATACAACTCTCAATGAGTCTCTAATCACTCACTAATCAAGCTTAACTAGCCTAGACCTAGTTTAACTAGTCTAAAGTATGTTTACTTAGCTCCTAATCCTAAAGTTTTTTTTAGACTGTAGTCTCACATGCACCCAAATTCCAATCTCTCCCAAACCGAAAACTATAAATAGAAGGCTAAGCCCTCCCATTCAAAGAGACTTTGGATGATCATATCAAAGCTCTTGAATCTTTGGAAAGGCATTAGACCTCATTTGTGGTGGCTTTAAGCTATAATACATTTGATCTTGGCCATACTCCATTGTTAAGAAATCCTCCATTATAGCTGATATCTTAAATCACCATCGATAATCCAAGCTTGAGTGAATGAGAAGAATCATATGGCCTTGTATCCATTAATGGTGATCTCTCATTATTAAAAAATTTGAGTTTCATATCAAACACCACATTTGATTGCTATGATCTTCATAGGTTCAATGTTTTATCACTTTCAAAAGAGTAGAGAGTAGTGTAGATACTATTTTTTGATGTTTTTTTCAAAGTTATGATGCATGTATAGGATTAACTCTTGTTTATCTCTTATCTCATGGTGCATAGTTGAGTTAGTTAAGCTTTGAGGTTCTTTAGCCTCACTCCATAGATTTTTAACTTTTCATTGCACACACCTGTAAATTTCATGATACACTAAGGAAGCTATGGAATATTACATTACTGCGGGGTGTTATCCCATTTTAGTGATTTCAGCTAAAAATTGAGATAACCATAAGAATTTTTTTTGAAAAATCCCTTTTGAAAGAGATTTTCAGGTTTTCAGGTTTTTATTGCATGAAAACATGTCTCTCATGCATCATGTCTCGTGTTTCCTGAAGCCCAAAACCCAAATTGCCTAAGTCCTTAATGTCGGGTTTTTGGAACTTAGAAACATCTAAACATCTCATGCATCATGTCTCATGTTTCCCAAAACACAAAACCCGAATTTTCTAAGTCCTTCATGTTAGGTTTTCGGAACTTAGAAGCATCTAAACATCTCATGCATCATGTCTCATGTTTCCCGAAACCCAAAACCTGAAATGCATCATGTCTCAAATTTCCCGTAACCTGAAACCTGAAATGCATCATGTCTCATGTTTCCCGAAACCTGAAACCCGAAATGAAGCAAATCCTTTGTTATAGGTTTTCGGATGCTCCAAGCATGATGACATGTCATTAATGTCCAGTTGTCTATCAGTTGGTACACATGTCAAGTGAGGTGTATTAGCAATCATTCCAATGCACCAGATGAAGCTAAGATGTAGGGCACAATCTGGAAGTTCTAGGAATTCTGAGACAAGCAAGTTGCACCGGAGGAAGACAAGGATGATGAAACAAAATAAGCATAATGTTTCATGTCATTTCAATCTTGAAATTGACATGTCTTTTTCATTTCTGTTTCGTCACATAGGAAGCAAATTTTGACTTGGTCTCCTGCGTGAGACTCAAGCAAAATAGGACTCTTGTTAAAAGACTATTTTCTAGGATTTTTCCTATTTTCTCTCAACTATTTTTATTATAAATAAGGGATGTGCATACATTCCAAAGGGTTGAGATTTTTGAAATATTGGGAGCTATTGTGAAGAAGAAAAACTTTGTGTTTTCTTTTAATCATTTGAGGAATAGAAGTTGATGCTATTTTGCAAACTTTGTGTTGTGAGATGTATCTTTCTTAAGATATTGTTCTTATGTTCATAATCTTAAGCTATTCTTTCTTTAGCATCTTGATGATTCTAATCATTTTAAACATTACATTTGTTATCTAAATCTCATATGATTATTTCGTGCTCTGTGTTTACTCAAAAGAAAATACGTTCCTCTCATTTCCTTTCCATTTTGTTTCTTCCATTGTAATAATTTCCGACCCAGTCCATTTATAAAAACAACATCTTCACATAGTGCGGATATGGATTTCGGTATTCTACCCCAACCCCAATGGTTAGATTAGTGTGAATATTGTATATATTATTTCTGTTGTGTTTTAGATTAGTAATAAACAGGAAGCCTCACCTGTCTTTGAGGAGGGATTTAATCCCATGTACTGTGGTTGAACCTCATATTTTGGCTTGACAAAATATTTTGGCTGGGGAATACGGATTAATAGTGTAAATCTTATCCTCTTGGTGTCTGGCGACTCTGTATTTGCCTTATTTTCAACAAGACCTCTTTCTCGGTTCAAGTTGGCTGGAAAGATCTTCACTCGGTCCCCGCCGAGCCCGGGGTGAAATTGATCCACTCTTTGAGTTACTACAACAACACAATTTCAGTCTTTCCCCCAACAGCGTTATTTCTAACCGAACCAGAAGTTCTTCACCTGTTTGGAGAAATCGGATCCCCGTAGAATGAGACGTGTCTGCAACTTGTCACGTGTTATTCTTTTCTGACACTCAGATCCCCATACACACTCTTGTCAGAAGGATGGCAGCACAACCTGTGCCCTGGGGCGCAGCTATTGGTCCTCTTTCTTTAACTCCACCATTGCACGAGTTACCACATGGATCACGTAAAAACATTCCCAAGTTCAATGGGGATGGGAAGTAGCATCCTGATGAACACATTGCATCTTTCTTTTTAGCATGCGGTGTCCTTGGAGTAGCTCACAAATATGTCTCTGTTTGACTCTTCATTGAAACGTTGCACGGTGCTGTAGCTGAATGGTTTTACCACCTTCCAAATGCATGCATCACAAACTGGGCTACCATGAGGACCAGATTTGAAGCACGTTTCAAACCAGTTGAAGATTCTCATGCTTTGTTAGCACAACTTACCCATATGAAGAAGGAATCGCATGAACCCATGCGGGACTTCGTGGCAAAGTTTAACAAGCTGATCCGAAAGATTCCAGAAATAGTTGTACCAACTCCAGAAAATCAGAAATGCTTCTTCATTAATGCTTAGCCTCCCAATGTGAGCTTTCTATTAAGAAGGTCAGCTATCCTTGATTTGGCTATCACTCAGTCCACAGCTATTGAAATAGAAGATGATCTCATTTTGGCAGGAAGAATCAGGAAAGATGCACCCAAGCCTAAAAATCAAGGTTCTTCCCAAAGTAATACTGATCCTATAATTCAAAAGATGGCTAATGATTTGATTTCCTTGAAAAAGAAAATGTCCCAGCAGGTGAGCAATATTCCATATCGGGATATCCCGAGATGGAATTTCAATAACACCAATGGTGCACCTATAAGAGACAGGCCGCGGTTAACTCCTGCTCAACCGAGACTAGCGATCGAAGCTCCTCCTGTTAATGCAGCAGTAGAGGTAGTTGAAGAAGAGGAAGAACCAGAAGAACAGGATTCCTCTAAAGCATTTGAAGCTTCAGGATATGTTGATGAGTCTTATGATGATTCAGCTGGTGACTCCAGCATTGGGTATTTAAAATACAAAGAAGATGAATGTGCATCAGATGGTCAGTCATTTGCTATCTTCACTCAATCCCAATCTCAGAATCCAAGAAAACCTCTTGAAAGCCCCAACGAGAAGAAAAAGGAACCTCCCATAGCCATAGTTAAGAGAGGTACTCCTATCTCAGCGCAAACTGAAAGAGAAGTCACCAAAAAGGTAACAACTCCTCCTCATTCTCTTTCTCCTAAGGTTAGTACCCTGGCTCAAGCTCATGTGATTAGAACCGAACCTACTATCACCCCTTCTTATACTACTTTTGACATTATCGATCATGCAAAAAGAACTAAGATCCAAATGTCAGAAGCAGAATACCTTCAGTCAAATCCTGAACAATTCGAAAAACTCGCCAAATTTATTAGAAGTAAAGTTTCCATTCCCCCACCTCCAAAAGGTCTTTTGCCAAAACCAACTCAATCCTCCCCTCAGAACAATCTAACTTCAGCCTCTTCTTCAGGAAAGATTGAACCATTCTATTTGTCTTTGCTTATAAATGGGTTCAAACTCAGCAATTGCATCATCGAATCAGGGGCCTCAGACAATGTTATGCCCGCAAAAGTAGCCCATGCCCTTGGGCTTACTTTGACTAAGTCATATGGATGATGTTACTCCATGGAAACCAAGCAAGTTCCCTTGATTGGTCAAATCAAAGATGCACAGTTTGCATTCGTTGCCTTCCCAGAGAAGAGAGTGAAAATGACTATTCTAGTTGCCGACATTCCTGCAGCCTACGGTATCCTCTTGGGTAGAGGTTTTTGTAAAGATGTCAGAGGAGAGATTAATATGGATTGGACCAAGGAAAGGATTCCAGTCAATGGGGTTTATCATGTTCTTCATCCCGAGCCTTAGGCGAGGTATTTGGTAACTAAATCAGATGACCCTAAGGCTCAAATTCTTTTCAAAGATGCTAGCTTTGGAAATTATTTCATGACATCAGAAATACCAGTTGTAGACGTCAAGAAAGAAGATCCTAATGCTATTTGGACTGTCAAATTCAATGGTAGCTATTCAACCACCGGATTGGGTGCTGGTGTAGTTATTATATCTCCTAATTCCAAGATCTTCTCCTTTGCTTTCAAATTGCAGTTTCATAATACTAATAACACGGTTGAATATGAATCTATGTTACTAGGATTAGAAATGGCCAGACAAAAGGGAATTCGAAATCTCAAAGTTCAAGGGGATGCAGAGCTGATTGTCAATTAGGTCAAGGGAATCTATCAAGTAAAAAATGATCGCTTGAGACATTACAGGAACAAAGTTTGGGATAATATAGAATGCTTTGATGCATTCTCCATCAAGGTAGTTTTGAGAGATTATAATGACAAGGCTGATTCTTTGGCCATGTCTACATCCCTCCTTCTCCCTCACCCCCAGTTCAAACAAGATACATACACCATTGAGATCGTGTATCATCCTAGTATCCCGGATAATGCGGCTCATTGGCAAGTGTTCAATGATGATCAACAAGTTTTGACTTTTCTACAAAAAGATGATAATTTTAGTGACCTGTACTTTGAAGGTTCGGAATCAGCTTTCCGTGAATATATCTTAGATCCATATCAAGAGGTTGATGGTGAGTTTATTTAGCTTAAAGGCAACAAGATACCCAAAGGTCTAGTTTCTCTGGAGGGTTTGTTTGACAAGCATGATCATTTTATTCAAAACAAGAGACAAGTTGAAGGAGCTTCTTCCTCAGAAGTAGATCAAGTCAATCTAGGTTTGTCTGATCAACCTCAGATGGTGAATATTGGGAAATGTTGTTCCCCTGAGGAGAAAGTGAAAGTTCACTTCACTCCTGAAGAGATACATGGATGTCTTAGCCTGGTCCTATGCAGATTTAAAATCCTTCAAGCCCAAAGACGTACAGCACAGTATTCCTTTGAAGCCTGATGTAAAACCATACAGGCAGAAGCAAAGACATTACAATCCCAAGATCTCAAGGACTATCCTTGTGGAAATTCAGAAAATGTTAGATGCCAGAATTATTTTTCCAATCCATCACTCCACCTGGATTGCTAACATCGTCCCTGTCAGGAAGAAGAATGGTGAAATCTAGATTTGTGTTGATTTATGGAACCTAAATCAGTCTTTGTTAAAAGACAATTATCCCTTCCCTATCATGGATCAGGTGTTACAGACCGTTACTAGATCAGAAATGCTATCCATGCTTGACGGATTTTCAGGATATAATCAAGTTGAGGTAGCTGCGGAGGATCAACACAAGATGGCCTTCACAACCCCATGGGGGACCTTTGCTTACAGGAGGATGCCTTTTGGCTTGATCAATGCCGGAGCCACCTTTCAGAGAGATATGGACTTGGAATTTAGAGACCTAATGGGCAAAGTCATAGTGGTATATTTGGATGACTTGACTGTTTTCTCTAAAAAATGGAGTGATCATTATGATCATTTAGAGTAAGTAATTTTGAGATGCCGGCGTCATGGAATTTCATTAAATCCCAAGAATTCCATGCTTGGAGTGACCAAAGGAAATTTTCTGGGTCATATCATGACTAGAGAAGGAACCAAAATCAACCCAGGGAGGGTAAAGGCCATTCAGAGCCTTACCCTACCCACAAGTAAAACTGGAGTTCATTCCTTCTTTGGAAAGGTCAATTTCCTAAGAAGGTTCGTACCTAATTTTGCTGATAAAACCAAGGATATCCTTGGGATGATGAAAGGAAAAATTCCATTTCGATGGAGTACTGAAGGGAAGCTTGCATTTGATGAAGTCAAAAGGGTAATTTCTTGCACTCCTATCCTAGTATGTCCTAGATTTCAAAAAAGATTTCATCATGTATAGCTATGCCTCTGCTCACACAGTATCGGTCATCCTGATGCAGGAGAACGGGGAGGGCATTGAAGCTCCCATCACTTTTATGAGCTGTCCATTAAAGGAACATGAGCTAAAAATGTCACAAATTGAAAATCATGCTTATGCGGTGGTACGAGTGGTGAAACATTTCAGGTACTATGTGCTGAACTCTCATACCCTTGTTCTCATTCCCGACACCTGCCGTTAAATCCATTTTGACTCAACAAGAGCTTGGGTAGTCAACGAGGTACTTGGATAGCTAAAGTTCAGGAGTATGACTTGGACATTAGACCTACCAAGTTGGTACGAGGAAGGGGCCTGTGCCAATTGATCGCGGAAAACCATGCTGAAACAGAATGCGAAAAGACTGAAGATACCTCTTCAAAGTTTCCCATGGTGATTTTTGTGAGTACAACTGATGAATGGTACACAGATATTGCTTTCTTTCTAACTTATGGTGAATGCCCCCCACATTTAAGCCAAAAGGAGAAGAGGATAGTCAAGTTAAGATCTGCAAGATACCTCCTGTGGGATAACAGGATATATAAGAAAGGTATTGATGGTGTATTCCTGTGCTGTGTTGATAAATCACAACAGTTAAAGTTGTTAGAATCCTTCCATATCCTAGCATGCGGAGGACATTTCTCATCCTCTGTAACAGCTTATAAGATCCTACGGGCTAGGTACTATTGGCCTAATCTCTTTCAGGATTCAGCAGAGTGGGTGTCCAAGTGTGAAGCTTGTCAACATTTTGTTGGTCGTCCTAAGCTAGCAGCTCTTCCCCTGAAGCCCATAGTGATTGAAGAACCTTTTCGCTAGTGGGGAATTGACTTCATTGGAACATTGAATCCTGCCTCCAGTGCTAGACACAATTACGTGTTGACTGCTACAGACTATTTTACCAAGTGGGTGGAAGCTGCGCCAATCAAGCAAGCAACCTCAGAAGCCGTGTGCAAGTTCCTTAAAGAAAATATAATTGTCAGATTTGGTGTGCCTCACAAGATTGTGGCTGACAATGCCTCCAATTTCTCATCGCATGAGTTGATAGAATTTTTCCGTGGATTTGGCATCACCCTGGCTCACTCATCTGATTATTATCCCCAAGGCAATGGACAAGCTAAGTCCAGCAACAAGAACCTGGTTACCATAATTAGAAAGCTAGTAGATGAAAACTAGAGGACATGGCACAAAGCATTATACGATGCGTTGTGGGCCGATCAGATTATCCCAAAGCAAGCTATAGGAATGTCTCCTTTCCAAGTATTGTACGGGATTGATGCTGAAATACCTATCTCAGTAGAGTTGCCAGCATTACAGTTGGCCAAAGCAGTCGAAGATGTGACCTTTCAAAATTCTATTGAAAAAAGGGTTATGTACCTAGCTAGGCTAGAAGAGGAACGAAGCAAGGTGGTTGATCGCATTGCAGATCATCAAAGCAAAGTAAAGAAATTTTTTGACAAGAAATCAAGGCAATGTAATTTCCAAATTGGAGACCTGGCGTTGCTTTGGGATAAGAGGAGGGAGCAGAAAGGAATGCACGGAAAGTTTCGATTCTTTGTGGAAAGGACCTTTTAAGATTCATCAGCTGAGTGGTGAAAATAGTTTCCATCTATCATATCTTGATGGAGAGTTACTCCCTTTTCCTTTCAGCGGTCAACATCTGAAGTTGTTCCATCATTAATGCAAGATGCTCTTTTGCATTGTACATACTTTACTTTCTGTCATGTGTTTGCTTTTAGTCTTTATTTCTTTCCTTGTTTTGTTTTTCATTTTTCTTCTTTTCTGACTACGTATCCAAATGGATAAAGCCACAGATTATGAGTTCTCTTCCTTTGATATCACAAATAAATTCCCCAACTGGAGCCAGTTGTTATCCCATTTTAGTGATTTCAGCTAAAAATTGAGATAACCATAAGAATTTTTTTTGAAAAATCCCTTTTGAAAGAGATTTTTGGGTTTTCGGGTTTTTATTGCATGAAAACATGTTTCTCTCATGCATCATGTCTCATGTTTCCCGAAACCCGAAACCTGAATTGCCTAAGTCCTTCATGTCGGGTTTTCAGAACTTAAAAGCATCTAAACATCTCATGCATCATGTCTCATGTTTCCCGAAACCCGAAACCCAAATTTCCTAAGTCCTTCATGTCAGGTTTTCAGAACTTAAACATCTCATGCATCATGCATGTTTCCCGAAACCCAAAACCTGAAATGCATCATGTCTCATGTTTCCCGAAACCCAAAACCTGAAATGCATCATGTCTCATGTTTCCCTGAATGAAACCCGAAATGCATCATGTCTCATGTTTCCCAGAACCTGAAACCTGATATTTCTCAAAACCCGAAACCGGAAATGCATCATGTCTCATGTTTCCCAGAACCTGAAACCCATCATGTATCATGTTTCCCAAACCTGAAACCCGAAATGCATCATGTCTCATGTTTCCCGAAACCCAAAACTCAAAATGCATCATGTCTCATGTTTCCCGAAACCCGAAATGCATCATGTCTCATGTTTCCTGAAACCTGAAACCCGAAATGCATCATGTCTCATGTTTCCCAAAACCCAACACCCGAAATGAAGCAAATCCTTTGTTATAGGTTTTCGGATGCTCCAAGCATGATGACATGTCATTAATGTCCAGTTTTCTGTCAGTTGGTACACATGTCAAGTGAGGTGTATTAGCAATCATTCCAATGCACCAGATGAAGCTAAGATGTAGGGCACAATCCGGAAGTTCTAGGAATTCTGAGACAAGCAAGCTGCACCGGAGGAAGACAAGGATGATGAAACAAAATAAGCATAATGTTTCATGTCATTTCAATCTTGAAATTGACATGTCTTTTTCATTTCTGTTTCGTCACATAGGAAGCAAATTTTGACTTGGTCTCCTGCGTGAGAGTCAAGCAAAATAGGACTCTTGTTAAAAGACTATTTTCTAGGATTTATCCTATTTTCTCTCTAATCTTTTTATTATAAATTAAGGGATGTGCATACATTCCAAAGGGTTAAGATTTTTGAAATATTGGGAGCTATTGTGAAGAATAAAAACTTTGTGTTTTCTTTTAATCATTTGAGGAATAGAAGTTGATGCTATTTTTGCAAACTTTGTGTTGTGAGATGTATCTTTCTTAAGATATTGTTCTTATGTTCGTAATCTTAAGCTATTCTTTGTTTATCATCTTGATGATTCTAATCATTTCAAACATTACATTTTTTATCTAAAGCTCGTATGATTATTTTGTGCTCTGTGTTTACTCGAAATAAAATACGTTCCTCTCATTTCCTTTCCATTGTGTTTCTTCCATTGTAATAATTTCCAACCCAGTCCATTTATAAAAACAACATCTTCACATAGTGTGGATATGGATTTTGGGATTCTATCCCAACCCCAATGGTTAGATTAGTGTGAATATTGTATACATTATTTTTGCTATGTTTTAGATTAGTAATAAACAGGCAGCCTCACCTGTCTTTGAGGAGGGATTTAATCCCATGTACTGTGGTTGAACCTCATATTTTGGCTTGACAAAATATCCAACCAACACGGGGTCACTTCCTTAAGCTTTCATGATGAGATCAGTGTCTAACAAAATATTCTATCAACATCAATACAATTAGAAGAGAGAAATGTAGTCCTTGATCCATCTATTTTTTTCAAGGAAAAAAAAATGATTTGGTTGAGCTCGATCCTATGTAAGAGGACTTTTGGGACCATATCAATGGCTCTGATAGTCAACCCAAAAAATATTCTATGGGGAAATTTTTCTACTTGAAGGCATCGTGTACTCCCCCTTGAGCTTGATTAATTCTATAAATAGCATGGATTTGTAAATTTGTAAAACATCTCTTGTATCTTGCAGAGTCTATAATTGGGGTATTAAGCTATTGTGCTGAATTTTAAAATATTTCCTTACATAAATAAAGGAACAATTATGTTTTTTGTTTAAATTATTGTGCTTGAGATCTTATTTCAGTGAGTTCTAACTATAACAAGGGTTACATGGTGTAATTCCTTCCTTCATCTGGAAACCTTGGCCATGAATACATCATTATTACATCATTTAGCTACATGTATATAATATAAAGGTGTTATCTGATTATATTATTAAGGGGATGCTCATGGGAAGGTCCCATATTGATAGATGAAAATGTGGTGCTAAAAGCAATGTATAGGGTAATTAGAGAATACATACCTCAACCAGATAAATACTTGAATGTTGTACAATAATTGAGATCATTGGTATTACTAGAATTATTATGACCAAAATTTCAGTCACTACGATTCAAAAAAACCTAGGTCCTTCTATGTGTATCGATAAATTCCATTGGTGTCTTATCTAGGAAAAACTGACAAGGTTACTAGAAAACTATGGTGTGTCATGCATGGCTAAGAAGAGTCTAAATTTTAGTAGTATGAGTTAGCAAGTACGTTCAATGGATAATTAGTATCAATGAATGGTGTGAAATATTTCTAGGGAAAAACTCAATTATGCATTATAATTGAATAGTTTATCAAGGTTTTAGTGGTTATGTTTTTTAAATTATGAATTTTATGCTTATTATATGTGATGTGCCTCTCTAGTGTTTGATATTTCTCAACTATCTGACTAGTAAGGTTATGGTATGCATAATATGGAAATTGTTGTTATGTCTCAAAATTATGTCTAAGATTATGGCTATCTAACTTGGTGATAATCATAGCATCATATGTATGACTTATTTTATTATGCTTTATATTATAGGGTGTATTTGTGTCAATTTTGGAGAGTAGTAGTTTTTTTGTGGGATCATTATAAGATGTATCTTACGCTAAACTTTGACTAGTTGTTGTGTGGATGTCTTTTCCTGGTGCATGAGAGAAAGGATTACAATCAATCTAACATTTTGATATGTTGTAACCATGCACATTTAGTGTGAGGATTGTTAACACTTTAATGGAGTTATGATCATAAATGATCATTTTTTCTAGGTGGTGGATATTCTTGGTTTTATTAGCTGTCTCGGGGAAACTCTAAAATTTATCATCAAAATTCTAATAAAGCCTTTGGTTGTTTCACGGATGGTTTTTCTTGGTGTGTGAGACATTGGATTACAGTCAATATAATTCTTGGAGATGGTGAAGAGATCATCTACATTGATTCAAGGCTTGCTACATCTATGAGAGGTATATCACTATGAACTATATCAACTATTATTAGATTCTTGGCAAGAATTTATATGGCTTTTTGTTTCTTGGTCACAAGATTGAATTAGTGGGTATCAAAGGAATATAAATCAACATGGTATTCAATGGATCCTACCGGTGTAAAATTAATCTTATCAATATCATTTTCAATATGTTCTTCATCATCATAGTCAAAATTGATATCTTTATGCTCGTCACTATGAGCATTGTGGTGTGGCTTTCCTCTTTTTCTAGGAATTATTCCTTTTGCAAAACATGATTACTTTTTCTATCATTTTATGTGTTGATTTAATGGATTTTAAAAATCCCTTATTCTTTCTTTGATATAATCATCATTGGTGGTATAAAGGATTGTTATGGAATGTTATTATTTACAATGGATTTATTGCTTGGTTCTACCATAGCACAATATTCATAAGGGTCGTTTTCCATTGGACATGAATATACATATCCTTCATGTATATATTTCAAGCATCTATGTAATTTCAATGGAATTGATTCCATGTGATGAATCTAGGGTCTTTTAATAAAATAGGTTATAATTCAAATTTTAGGCTTTGCATAAAATGTTGTTTGTAGAGATCTTTGATCAAAACTTACAGTATAACATGATCATACTAAAATTATCAAATCCTTTGATCATTGTATTTCATTTAATAAGATTTTTGTACTAAGATCATCACTTGAAAACACATTATGTTACATATGTTTGACATTGAGTCGTTATCAATAATAACGTGCTTGATACAATTACTAGTGGCACGCTTGGATATATAAGGGTAGGTGTAAGTCCATTATGTGTTATGGTGGGATATCCTCTTTTTATAATTATATTTATTTCTCACATTATTTTAGGGTATTGACAATGGATGTGAAGTATGTAGGCTCAGTATTACTTGGTAGATTTTGTATTTCACAAGGCTTGAAAAATTATATCCTTGAATGCGAGAAGTTGAAGTTGCTCAAACATATAAATTTTAGCTAGGGTATTTTTGAGTCCTTATATAAGATCACAATAATTGAGTTTTAGTGTATTAACTCTAGGTAATGGAGGTAGATTGACATGATTGCTTTGGTTTATTCCCCCTATAAGATTTGGGTTAGCCATAGGTGTTCCACAACAAGTTGTGACCATAACCACTATATACTCTCTGGTGTATCCCAAGGTATTTTTTTTAGACCAGCATGTTTATTGGTTTCAATTTTAAATCAAGTAGGAGGTGGAGGGATGGATGGGGTTCTAATATTTTTTTCCCTTAAAGTAGTCACTAGAATCTTTTTTGATGTCATATATGCCTCATGGATTACTCAAGGTAGGTTAGTTATGGAAGCATTATCTATGAAAGTGGCATTACAAATATTGTGTATATCGAACCATTGAACCTTTCATACCATTACATTATGATGTCTCACCATTTTGGTCCCATATGCTTATATGTGACCCATGAATGAAGATGATGGTATCTAAGAGAGGGTTGAAAAATAAGCATAAGGTGTCCCATAAAAAATCACACAAAATTACCCTTGAATATGAAACCCTAAGGGTGAATATTGAAACCC
Organism: Taxus chinensis; assembly: GCA_019776745.2. Taxonomy (NCBI): domain Eukaryota; kingdom Viridiplantae; phylum Streptophyta; class Pinopsida; order Cupressales; family Taxaceae; genus Taxus; species Taxus chinensis. Next base: position 514,531,853 of record CM034152.1, on the reverse strand, counting down.
TAGGTTGCATGGGTTCAAATATAAGTGTCAAGTTCACCAAAATGTAATATGTAAATTAGGGTGTAATATAATTTACCACTCTCGCTCCTCCCCTATTAGGGGGAGATCTAAATAACCCCCCCCCCAATTGTTTAGCTATTCGTGGGAGAGGGGCATGTATGGACCTAAATTTACACCGTGCTACATTGTTGGAATAGTTGAATTCCCTAATGATGATAAAATATCAATTCAAATTATATCTAAGTCCAAATTATCGCTTGTAGCATGTTCTTGTAGCTTATTTTACTTTGTTTATCTATTTTTCAACTTTTCCCGCTTTCCTTAGTTATTTTTCAGCTTTTTCCTTAGCTTTTTAACCTTAAGATATGGAACTGCACCATCGGTTACACAACCTCCATTCTGCATAGACTGTCAGTTCCATGCACATTCAATCGAGATTTTTCCAGTGTGTTCTAAACACATTTTTCCTTCTTCTAACTCACTTTTCTTGCATGTTTTTTGACTGCATCAACTATTCTTGAGCTTGTTAGATTCATATAGAATTATTATTCCATACTTACTATTATTAGTAATTTAACTAAAAATATTTTGCGAGAATTGAATTGGAAACGAGGCACCATGAAGTAGTTGCACTCCAATGGAATCATGATAGCTCCAACGAAATTGCAAGAAAGAATTGATCAGAAATGGAAGAACTTGCTCAACAGAAACAAAGCTTGCATATAGAGGAAAGACAGCAGAGTGTCTTGGCATACTCATAAATGAATAGTAAAGGGGTACATATAGGGTGCTGAGTAACCCTAGTGCATGACACACATGAAACCCTAAACCTAACCCATGTGAGATGACCCTCCAATATGAGAGGAAGAAACATAGGATAACTCATACTAACACTCCCCCTTCATTGAAGTTGGGGTAGCAGCTATGATGAGTCAGACAGAAAGGGAAGACACTCCTAAACAACTAAGAAAGATGTGTCAATGGCACCTGACAACTAAAGGCCTAATAAGGTTCCCATATACAAACACAATCTTCCTAGAAGAATAAGAAGAAAAGAAGGAATACATAGCCTAAAGAAGATGAGCAGATGCAAAAGACCTCACCCCAAGAAGAGACTATAAGTGAAGAAACTTCATCTCAGTGAAGGACATGGTGAATAAATCTACAATCTGATCAGCTGTCTGAATGTACTGAATTTCGATGATACCATCATGAATAAGCTCCCGTATGAAGTGCATATGGATCTCAATGTGCTTCCTCCGCTGATACTAAACTGGATTTCTACAAATGGAGATAGTGCTCATGTTATCATAGTAGATAATGGTAGGCTACCAAAAGTGGATGACAAACTTTGTCAAAATATCCTATAGCCAAATAGCTTATGTGGCAGTGTTAATTACTCCTATGGATTCTGCCTCTGTAGATGATATCACAATTGCATTATGCTCCTTACTAGATGAACTAATGGGACTTGAACCAAGAGAGAAATTGTAGACAGAATTAGATTTCCAATGATCTAAGTAACCGGCCCAATTAGAATCTGTGAACCCAATTAAGTCAATATCTACCCCTCTATGATAGTGAATGCCATCAGCATAAGTGCCACGAACATAATGAAGGATCTGTTTAGTTTCTTTCCAATGCAACTCTTGTGGCTCTTGCATGAATTTGGACATGATCCCAACAACATACGATAAATCTGGTCAAGTGTGAATCAAGTAAATCAAGCTCCCCACCAACTATTGATAAAGAGTACCATCAACCAAGGGAGTAGAGCAATCTGAAACCAACTTAACCCCACAAATAAAAGGAGTAGGAGAATACTTGCAATTAGACATCTGAAAATGAGCTAACGAATCAAGAGCATACTTAGGTTGTGAAATCAAGATTCCTGAGTCAGATTGTGAAATATGGATCCCAAGGAAGTAATGAAGCAGACCTAAGTCAGTCATGGAAAACTTGTTGACTAAGGCTATCTTCACAGAATAAATAATAGAGGAAGAGCTACCTGTGATTAACAAGTCATCAACATATAGAACAAGAATGAGTATGGAGTCATCTTGCCATAGAATATAAACATTTGGATCAGAGTGACACCTAGTAAACCCTAATGTAAGTAAAAAGGAGTCCATCTTGGTATACCAAGACCGAGGGGCTTGTTTAAGGCCATAAAGAGACTTCTTTAACTTACAAACGAGGGAGGGATCTTAGACATAACCTGAAGGTTGTTCCATATAGATCTCTTCCTCTAGGTCACCATGAAGGAAGGCACTCTTAACATCCATTTGATGTAATTTCCATCTGTTTGTTGCGGTAATGGCTAGAGTCAGTTGAATAGAAGTCATTTTTCGCAACCGGAGTAAATATTTTAGTTTAATCAACCCTAGCTATCTAGGAGAAACCCTTAGCTACTAATCGCTCTTTAAAATTTTTTACGTCTCCATCTACTCCATACTTTATTCGGAACACCCACTTACACTGAATGATTTTTCTTCCTTTCGAAAGAGTGGTGAGATCCCAACTATAATTTTTCATGAGAGAGGAATACTCCTCATCCATGGTAGAATCCCACTCAAGAATACTAGAAGCCTCCCAGAAAGATTTTGGATCAGAAGAAGAGATGAAGAAAGAGTGGGGTCCAATGAAATATGAGTGAGTACGTCTCATATCCAAAGTATCTCCAACTAAATCTATAGCACTTTGTAAAGTTTTCCTGGCCCAAAGGGGACCAAGAGGATCAAGCTTAGATTTAGAAGATTCTTCACTTGAGTGAGAAGGGACATAGTCCTCATCATCACTACTATCAGAATCAGAAGACTCAAAGGTTTGATGGTCAGGAGGATCTAGAAGAGAATCACGCTTAACAATATCATCATCTGATGAGTCAGAATCCAAATCAGCGAGCTGAAGAACCTCAATAGGTGGAGAAGTATAAGTCAAAGAAGAATCATCGAACTTAACACTTCTCTCAATATACAGCTCATGAGAAGTAGGATTCATTAATCAATATCCCTTCATGCCATCAGGATACCCTACAAAGATACAAGGTTTGAATTGTGGTTCCAAATCCTTACATTTCTTCTTCGGAATCCAAGCCATAGCTTTGGATCCAAAGACTTGAAAGTGCTCAACATCAGGCTTGCTTCCAAACCAGGCTTCAAAGGGTGTCATCCCTCTTACTGCCTTGTGTGGAACATGGTTTTGAACGTAACTTGCAAAATTCACTACTTTAGCCCAATAATGTAGAGGAAGATACTTCAAGTGAATCATACAAGTGGCCATCTCCTTCAGAGTATGGTTTTTTTCTTTCTGTGACTCCATTTTGTGAAGGGCTATAAGCAACTATATGCTGCAAAAAGATCCCTTTAGAAGTACAAAAATCCATGAACCTATTATTTACATATTCACCTCCATTATCGGTTCGATGAACCTTGATAGACTGTTCCACCGGTTTCTCAGCAAGAGCCTTAAAGTCCTAAAAATGTTCAAAGACTTCAGACTTAAGCTTAATAAAATATACCCAAGTATATCACAAATAGTCATCAATGAAGGTTAGCACATAAAGAGCTCTAGTAAATGAAGGAGAAGGAAATGGACCAGAAACATCGCTGTGAACAAAATCCAAAGGACGAGTGGCTCTCCAGGATTTTCCTTTGTCAAAGTTCTTTTCAGGATGCTTTCCAAGGGTACAACCCTCACAAATACCCTTAGAAAACTTGACACAAGGCAACCCATTTAGCATTTCGTTTTGGCTCAATTGTTCAAGGTAGTGATAATTTAAATGTCCAAAATGCTCATGTCATAGCTTACTAACCTAATTTACATGAGTAAGAAAGTAAGTGGGCATAAAATCAAAAGTAAAGTGGGAGAAGGTGTACAACTATGAACAGGGATCTGCCTTTCCCTCAGCCACTGTAGTGTCATTGTTAAGCTCACAAATAATCACCAAGTTAGGGCCATATTCCACTCCCATTCCTTCACCAAGGTGATTAATTTCGTAAACCGATAGGATATTGGTAGAGAGATTAGGAACACACAATAGTTGGTTAAATGTTCCCCCATCCATCTCTACCGATCCACTACCGGAAACTGACACTGTTGTGTCATTACCCATCGTGATTTGGGACATTCCACAAGGTTCAATGTTGGAAAACTCAACATGCAAATAACCCATGTGGTGCGAGGCACCAAAATCTATAATCCATGTTGATGAAGGAGCAACTCTGGCTACAAGGGCCTTTCCTTTCTTCTTATCATTTTTAGCACCTTTTATAGTAGAAGACTCGGTCTTTGGAGCACTTTGTTTTATAGATTCAGGAAAACTTATTTTATTCTTCTCAAGTAAATAAGATAAGTGATCAATCTATTTCCAAAAATAGTGTTTCTCATCATGACTAGACTTCTTGCAATAGGAACACAAATACTTGCTTTTTGGTGCCTTAGGCTCAGAAGTCGAAGTGTTTGTGTCATTTTTAGGTTTGGTCTTGGTTCTTTCTTAGGTTGATCCTTTGTTTCTTTCTTCTTTTTAGTCTTCTTTCCCTTTCTAGTACTTGCTATAAGGGCATGTGACTTGGACTTAAGAGACCCCATTTGAATGAGTTTTTCCTATTCTCAAATGAGTTGGGATGAAAAACATTCAAAGAAGGGCATAGTCCAAGTATCGCCCAAAGCATATTTTGTAGTGTAGAAAGTTGACACGAAGATAAAATATTCGGGACCTAGCTTAGAGAGAATCGACAAGATCAATTGAGAATCTTTCTTCTCTACTTGACATCCTTTTAACAACAATCTAATGTGGACAAATTTTGAGAAGAAGGCTTGTAGGTTTTCAAAGTCACTAGGATTTAACCCTAGTAGTTCATTTTCCAACTCATGCGCTCTCATGTCATCTAGTTGTCCAAACATCACATCCAGTGTTTTCCACATAGATTTAGGTGTTTCGAATGCCTCAATGTGGAAGAGCAAGTCAGGAGAAACAGACATGTAAAGAAGACCTAAAGCTTCATCACTATGGTTTAACCACTTAGATTTTTCAGGTTCGTCATCTGGTTACATTTCAGTTCCCATGGTGATGTGAAATAACCCTTTACCCCTTATTTTCATTATTATTTTCGATCTCCATTTGAAAAAGTTGAATGACATAAGCAAGGGAATTGAAATTGCATCCATAGTGAGAGAGAGAGAGAGAAATGCAGAAAAGAAACACAACCACCCAGGACAATAATAACCCCCTACTTTTGGCACTTTATACTTTAGTGCGTTGATTACAATCAGGTCCATGTATGTGGTTGGAAACACTTGGTAACTCATCTTGTAATCAACATAATAACGCGCAAGAGAGGATACCACAATAGTGTTTCATGGAGTGCAACAAATAGGACACCATAAATAAGCACAAGCAAAAAACAAGAAAGGAGGTGAAATCCAACCCTAGTGGTGAGAAAAAATGTCTCACATCGTAAAAGGAAACCCCCTTGCTGCAGAATTTGGTGGATGCGCTCACTAGTTACAAGCAATAATAAGGGTGAAATACAAGGTGTGAAATGAGCTCAAGGAGTTTAGAGAATATTCAGAATGCCAGAAAAGATCTTGGTAGGAAAAAAGGTTCTCAGAGTGACGCTGCACACTTGAGCACATGATTAGTGAAAAAAATCGACAATAACACCTAAATTTTACCGTTTGGAAATGCCCTGATACCAGGAAGTTAAGTGCGCTAGCCCCAGAGTAGTTTTGGGATGGGTGACCTTCCAGGAAATTCTCGGTGTCACTTCCTCCTAATGTTGTCGGGCCTAATTGGGTGTATACCCGACTCCATCGTGTGGGAGGTTATTAGTGTAGTAACTGATTAACATGATGAGATCCCTCTCCACCATCAATTTGAGCTTTTGGTGTGATGAAAATTCGTGTAGCTCTGATACCATGAAAAAAATTTATGAGAATCAAATCGGAAATGAGGCACCACGAAGTAGTTTCACTCCAACAGAATCGTGATAGCTTCAGTGAAATTACAAGAAATAATTGATTAGAAATGGAAGAATTTTCTCAACAAAAACAATTCTTGCATATGGAGGAAAGACAACGGAGTGTCTTGGCATACTCATAAATGAATAGTAAAGGAGTACATATAGGGTGCTAAGTAACCCTAGTGCATGACACACATGAAACCCTAAACCTAACCCATGTGAGATGACCCTCCAATATGAGAGGAAGACACATAGGATAACTCACACTAACATTAACTACCCCTCCTTGTGATCTAGCACTTCTTGGCTTCCAAGTGTGTTGGACCATTTCCCCGCCAATTTTCTATAAAAAACAACAATTTTTCCCGAAGTGTTGGTTGGAGTATTTTGATTTGGAATTTTATTTTTATGCTACCATAATCCTACCAATAAGTACACAAGAAAATACAATTCATTTTCCTGGTTATTATCTTGTTTGCATTGTTACTAGACTTCTTGCACACCGGCTAGCTCTAACACTCCTTCATTTCTTCTACACGTGTCCAATATGGCTCCCTGGACATGTTTGGATAACTCATTGGAAAATAAGTTTAGGGGATCACAAAGCATAACCAGCATTATATTTTTCTTTGCACTGCATTTCTAAGTTGGAGGTGTTCTATACATTCCTAGAAGATTTATTTGATTATCTATATTTTAATCTATTATCTTTTAGAATAATTTTTTTTAAGAAGTAGAATTCACAAAAAAATTATTTTTTAGCTTCCATTTAGGATTTATTCTCAACTCATCCCTTTGGATTTGTCTGGGAAGGATTCAGAGGAATTTTTGTGCCCAAAGTATTTCATTTCCTCATTTAGAAGCATATGTAGTTTTATTTTTTGTATTAATTAATTTTTTCCTACATACGGGAAAGGATTTTATTGACAACTTCCTCCCTACTTATCCTTGTGGATCTACAAGGGAAGTGATTTTTAAGAAGCATATATTTTTGTGCATTTCATTGAGTTTCTTCATTTCAAAAAGCTTCTGTAAATCCTATTGTTTTACCACAGAAGCTTCAGGGGAAGAATATCTTCTAAGAAGCTTTTCAATCTTCCCATGATTCTGAGGTAGAATCATAGGAAGTCAATATCCATAATTACAAATTAGGAAAATCTTCACTTTAATTATATTAGATTAAATCCTTTCCGCAATAGGGAAATAGCCACATCCAACTATTTCACTGTTTAGTTTATTTTATTTTAGAGTAGAAGCAATTTCCATTTAATTAGAAGAAGTTGTATTGTCTGTCTAGATTTATTTTATTCTATTCCACAAAACTAATAAAATCATCAAAAACATAGATTAGATTAATTATATTTGTTTGTTTGTCTTATTCCCTTTCATTTAAAATCATTGAAAATACAAAAACAAGTAGATTAGATTTTCTTTATCACTTCAATTAATTAGTTTTATTTTGTTAAATTAATTAGTTGCCTATAGTTTTAATTGGATTTAAGGAGAATAATCAATTTGGTTTAATTAAAATATGCTTGCATTTCTTTGTTAATTTAGACAAATAGATTTAATTAGATGGAAATTAATACAACTCCCTATGTTTCCTTAGTTTTCTTAGGTTACCCGAACATTGACCTTGCCTCTTTTAGATTATTTGCGCATTTGTTTATTTCCTTAGATTAATTGTTTGCACATCCACATGACCATCCAAAGCCCTAGGAAACATAGAAAAAGAGTGTGTGATCCAAGAGTACCATAACCAAACATTGTTACACAACTCACCGACATTGATCTAGGCATTAGGAACCCTATATTCCAAACCACCCCAGTTCCACCCAGCATCATCTCACAGTTGATAGCCTTAAACAATGAAGTGGATAATGCTAACAAGTTCTTACACAATTATCCTGGTCGATATAAGATTCCACAATCCATAGATTTTTCCTTCCCACACATCTATTCTCACACCTCCATGATTTTTTTACATAGTAGACATAGGATAATTCCCATGTATTCCACATCCCATTCGAGGTATATTTGGTGATTCTGATATTGATCGAAACCTTCATTCAGCCATATCCTTTACCATCCTATCTCACTTGAACATGTTAGATATGTATTCATTTCCTTAGATGATAACATTCTTATAGTACCCATAGGAGACATTCATTTACTTTGATCTACCTGTATATGTCAAAAATATTAGATAAAATTTATAAATAAAAACAAAGTAATTGATTCCTAAATCTAATATATTTGAAAATACCTCAGATTGAGCTAGATGTAAGGGAGAAATAAATTCAATACCTTCACTTAACAAATGAAGATCTCCCTTGATGCTTTGGATGTGCTCAAGATATTGGATTGAAGTTGGTTTCTTCAAATTTTGGAATCACTTGGGTAGAACCTCCCCTTGATTGCTTGATGAATGTTATGGATGAAGATCAATGGATGGATGATTGGATTGGATTGAATATGGATTGATTGGATGATTGAAGATAAAAGTGATATAACTTTGTTATGAATTTGAGAGATCTTCTATCTCTCATGGAGGATGAGAGATAAAATTATAGTTTGTGGGTGGATGATTCAATGGCTAAGATGAAGCCATGTTGGATTTGAATCAATGGTGGAGAGTGCATGAGAAGAATGGAGATTTCTATAATTTGAAATAAGTCTCCATTGAATTAAAAATTCAATGGAGAGAGGGATATATATTTGAATTTTAAAATATGAAAGAGGGAAATTTAGAGAGGCTTCTACAAATAAAAGCCTCTAGCTTTAGAGGTGAGGATGTGATTAAGATTAGAGTTAGATTAGGTTAATAAATGATTATTAGAGGTGAGGTTACATGGAAAGTATAGGTGTAGGTATTTGTAGAGTAGGTGATAGGTAGATGTAGGAATATTAAATTCCTAGAAAATGTTAATGAAGGATTAAAATAGGATAATAGGATATAATAAGTGATTAATGATAAAATGGGATATAATGATGGATTTAAAGGATTAATAATGGAATGATGGAATATTAGATAAATTATAAAGTATAATAAAATTATAAAGGGGGGAAATGATAAAATGGATTAATAATAACTAACCTTTTATTAATTATTATATGGATTTAGATGATGGTATATTTGTGGGACGGATTAATCGTAATTAATCATGTCAACATTTTATATGTCTACACTAAATTTTATCCATTTTTGCATATTTTAAATATTCCAAATATTCATCCTATTTATCCATTACATTGCCATCTTTTCATCTCATATCGGTTGTCCTAACACGATCTCAGGAGTTTGAGTGCGTCTTAGAGTCTCGTATTGATTATTAGACATACAAAATTAGTGAACCTGATGTGAAGGAATAATTACTTTTCATTTCCTATTTTTTTTCATCCATCCTTCTCCTCTCCCATTATTTTTTGGGTGTTTTTACACCCCCTAAGTTGGTCGGTTCAGGGTTACGATAGGCCCATTCTAGGTCTCAAAGATTATTATGCTTAGTTGAGTATGCAGCAGTCACCTTTTTTGTTAGGGTGGGCTGATAATTACTTGCAAAATCTCTTATCTCCTCACATGCCACCTCCTCAAGGATATAATTCCATTTCATCAGTTAGAATTAAGGAGATTGACCAACCCAATAAAATGTGAAACTGGATTTCTTCAACTCAAATAACATGACATTTATAGGATAATAAAGGTTCTATCCTTGCGTCTTTTTAAGGCCTCAAATCAGTATGCAAACTGATTCACTCACTTCCTATCTATTGCTGAATGATGAGTTCCTAGCATGACTCAACTGAAGTGACAAGCATCTCAATGATATAGATAAATCCTTGGATAGGATGCAAGGGTATACTAATTTTATTCTTTAGAAAAAACTCTACTATCACTCCTTCTATGACAGAAAATCCACCTAAAGAGGGGTGGCCTACTAAGAATCAATTCATAGCATAACATCACGTTTGTTTTCCCACTAACAAGGCTCAACACATGCCTAAGAAAAAGTAAACACCTTCATCAGGTGATGTGATTCCAACATTGGTGGATATAATTAGAGAATTATAACTTTCCTAACCTTCACATTTTACACCATTCATAAGATAAAGAAAAGTTCCCCACCACGTTCAAAACCATAGTTATGTTCCCTTTGCACCATCACCTTCTAAGGTCCATATGGGTGTTCCTAGCCTTGAATACCTTATTAGATTGGGAACATTATATATGCCCCCTTATTCTTCATATGAATACCCACCACAAGGGCCAACCAGAAGTATGTTCTCAAATTCCATTCCAACCAAAAATGTGACGTTCCCTGGTTTCATCCCTACCAATACGTATCAAAAAATGTTCCCCCATATCTTCACATGAATTTTAAATCACCACAAGGGGACATGTTTTCTTATCCTAGTCTGTATACTCAATAACAAGGGGCTCCTTATTCCCCAGCCAATGCTTATGTTGCATCGTACCAACCTCCTACTCTACCTCCTCCTCCTCACCAAGGGTTATCAATGGTCGAATCCTTTTAATTAGGGACATACTCTGAATACTTGAAAGAGCCTATGGATTTCACTATCTGAGGTGTCATGCTCCTGCCACCATTTTTGAACCTCCTAAAATTCAAGGGGGGAGACCCAAATGCCCATATTTAGGCATATGCAACCGTCATTAGAGAGCTACTTCCCCGGGACACGATTATAGAAAACATATTCCCTAATAACCTCAAAGGGATTTCTATTAACTAGTATTATAGCATCTTAGAATCCTCCATTCATTTGTTTAAGAAACTCATTTCAAAGTTCATAAAATCTTTCGACATGAACAAGCTCTTAAGAACGGGAATCAGAGAGTTCCTTCACATCAAACAAGATCATAATGAATTCACTTCCCATTTCATCTAGGGGTGGCGAAAAGTCCTCTACTCCTCTGGAAGTGCTCCAAACATGGATCAAATAGATATTTTTTATCTATTCCTCCACTCCCTTAATCGATAAACTAAGGAGGTATACAATTTTCCTCTTAGGAGCTATGAGGAGGTCTTAGAGGGTGTTATTTGTATTGACCAAGTGGCATTTGACAATGGATGAAAGATTTATGGTACAAATGGAAAATTGGTCACTCCCTCTCAAGGTAACTCAAATTACCCTAACAATTGAAACAATGAAAATCAAGGACCCAAGGTCCTCAAAAAGAACCGTGGTGCTACAACAAACTATGTAACTGATCAACCTAAGAATCCAAATATTATTAACACAAGAACAACAAATAATGGTAATAAAAATGTAAATGTAAAAACCAAAGAAGTAATAACTTCACTCCTTCTATTAATGTGGTTGAATTTAGTCATCCTCCTATTTGTAGTATCTTATTTACCCTCTCAATTTTTAAGCATGTTGGAACCTCATTCAGACAGATAATTATGTGTGTGAAGCTACCAGGTCCCTCCTTTGTGTTTTTTTTATAAATATGTTAGCATACATATCTATGATAACCACTATCAAAGCATTCATTTAACTGCAAATCATTACAAATAGCATATCATGAGCTTATATTGGAAACACATGTGATAAGGAAAGATAAAATTCAAATAACAATTAATATCAATTTCACCATGTAATCACCATATTTGGACATGTCAATTACCATAATCCATCCTCCATATTCCATCATAATAAGTTCTTACATAACAAAATATAAATACATAACCTTCAAATAGTAAACATAGAGTCATGCATACCAGTATGGCATAATAACATAACCCTAATACATCATGGATCTGTTCTCACACACACGATACCCAAAATAAAGACATACAATAGATATATATAAGGGTGGGGAATTTCCCTTCACCACCCATGCACCCTCCTAATAATAGGTGTGCTTGAAACATACAACATGCATGCTTTTGTACATCAACTATTAATAGAATATCCTATAAATAATATTTTATTTTTTTCTGTTAATAGCTTTATCCATGCATGACCCTTCATCTTTTCTCTATATGTGCTCTTACCCAAAATAGACTTTCCCTAGTCACCAATTCTCCTTACTTTTCTCTTTTTCTTGAGCCACACTCCAACTTACTTTTTCTATTTTTAGCCTATAACTGCAAAATTGACTAAGTCCTGGAATCTACCTTCATGGATGCAAGCCTTCCATGCACCACTTTACTGGTCCTTGCACACGTACACATGCCCCACTTATGTGCCCCATTTCCATATGCACTCTTTAAAATTATCCATTTTTCCATTCTAACATTACCCCACACTAATAACATTTCAATCCTCAGTAATGGAGTATCTCAACGTATCTCTCAAAGACATAATGAATAAGTAATGAAATGAATATACAAGAATAGGAAAGAAAGAATAGAAAATTCCTCAGGGCATGTTGGTCTCCTTCTCCTCAATGGGCTATAACAAATTTGGGAACTCACTCTCTAATTCACCCTATTCAACCAAGAACTTGGTTTCCATTTCTAGAATTGTACATGTATGCTCTGTCATTTCTGTAGGAGTCATGTTGTTGCCCTTATGCTTCAATTCCCTTATCACTCTTGCAAGACCCAAAATCATCCCTTACAAGTGATGTGTCTTCTACACAATGAGGGAACCCAGCTTATTCATTTTATCTTCAAATGCATCCCTCGTTGTCTTCAAGGAATCCCTCTTCTGTGTAATCTCTACCAGGATTTCTGCTCACCCAAGATTTCATTCCTTTTTACAGCCTATGCACTTGTTGAATCTACCTCCTCCTAAGTAGTATACACTTTGAGGATTGAATCAAGGTATTAACTCCATTCAAAGGCCCATCCTACCTTCCTCAAAGTATCTTTTATAGTTTTCAACAAGGCTTCAAGCTCCACAATCTTTCACGCTACACTCTTCTTATTATTTCCTTATCTACCACAGTATCTTCTTGAACTACCCCCTACACGGTCAACATCTCCTGAAGTAGCAGGTGAACCAAATCTTGTAGAAAATTCAATGTATAAAAGTGCGTATTCTTTTTTCACTCATAAAATTATGGGCGCGCCTCCAAAACCTCATTTACAATGTTGTAAGAAAAATCTAGAATAGCCTTCTTATGCCTCTCAACTTTTTCATGTACCTCATTCAATTATTAGATTTCCTATTCTTTGTTCTTATTGTATTCCAACAATTTTCTAAGCACAGCCCCCTTATCCAAATTTCTTCGAGCCACTTCCACTGCCATTTTTATCAATGCATTTTTGGCTTGTTCATCATTAAATTTAGTTGGTTTTATCATCACATAATTTACTTGAAGATCCTTCTTCATCTTATGCCTTATACATGCTTCCTCATTGACGTCAATCTTAGGTTCATCCATGTGTATCTGCATAGTCTAGCTCAGCATCTTTCTTGTACACATATTTTTTCCTTTGGGGTTTATCATCTCCCATCCATATAACTATTCAGTAGTGAGTGTACTTTTGAATCTTGCGTGAATGATCTTAGTGGGGTCATTAACATACCCAAGGTTCGTTGTGCACACAAATTCTTCTCCCCTTCAGCTACCAGACCATATACATGTACGTATATGCATTTCTGTTTCTAAAAACATACATTTTTCTTTCTCACAAGAAGCTTCCCCTCATGCCCTAGATGGTTCGCTTTCACTCCTTTCCTTTTATTTATCTCCTCTAGTGGGGTGTTCTTCTTTGCACTCATTGAGCACTTCATTATCATGGCAGTTCTCCTCTTCCCTAGGCTCCTTTTCCTTCCACACTGACAACAAGAAATGACCTTATGTTACATGTATCCTCATCTGAAAACCCTGCTTCCTCTCTATCATCTTTTTTTATGAGCTTTCACCTTCTCTTCATCTTCTTCTCTAAGCTCAGATTCATCAGTGTTGTTCTCGTCGACCTTCTCACTACCTCAGAAGTTCTTACACCACCACTCTGCTCCTTTGTTTTTCTTCTCAATTTTCTCCTGTAAACTTGGTCATGCATGCCACTCTATTCATTTTCTATCTCCTTAGTCTCAAGATCAATTCTTACCTCTTCCTCTTCCTGCCTTGGAGGAGTATCCTTGCCCATTATTTTAGTGCATGCAATCGGTTGTCTTTTGGTACCATGTTTAAGCATGTTTCTATCCTCCCCTTCCTCTTCATCCTTACTCTTTTCTTCCTCCTCTTATTTTTTTTCCTTTAGGTAGCTCTGGGAACTTAAACTCGTCCTCAATGTACTTGTCATTACTAGTCTAGGATTAAGGTAGATGTATATCTTAGCTACATCTATCTTTTTGAATGCTAAATTCATGGAGTTTATGATGATATCATCTAATATAATGGTCTCAATATAAGTTGACTTACCAAGATACACATAATTCTTTTGAAGCATGTGGTAGTCACATTTTACCTTGTCCTCATCAAACCTTAGCTTCCACGGATCTAAAAATATATTCATTGAATCTTGGAAGTAGCATGCACTAAATGCATATGCAAACTTATACTAGGGGCTCTACTTACCATCTTTCATGAAGTAGTAATGTTGGTGTAGACACCTAAAATTAGCACCGATAATCCTTGTGTCCATGTCTACTAGCACCCCTTCATTATCACATAACTATCATATTATACATTAAATTCTTATGCTAAATCCTATTTCTCACCATTTTATTTACTCCCCATAAATTGCATTCTATAGCTGTAAATTCCTACTCTACCTCCTCTTAAAACCATCCAAACCACTTAGAAACCAAAATCAAATAAGACAAAACAAAATCAACAACTTCTTACCCATTTCACAACCTCTCTGACCCACATAACCTCTTTTCAACACATAACCTTCATCAAAACAAACAAAAACCTTGATTTGGGAAGTAGGTTTCACCTTTTACCCGTAAAACCTGGATCATTGACAATTCAACAAAATCACTAGCAATTCTCCCTAGTTGTTAGAAACCCTATACAAATGAGCCTCATGCCTCCATTTGAGGTTAGCTTGTAGTTGGACAATTCATATTACATTTTTTGTATCATATCCTTATTATAGAGTCAAATATCATCCCAAAATCATTCAAGGTACCAAGAATCTCTTCTTCATCCTACGAATGTCATTCATAAGTCCAGGAATCAACTCAACCTTATTTCATTTGCAATCTCCCTCTCTTAGGTAATATCATCTTCTATTATTCATTTATCAACATATACAAGGTACACATATTCAATCAGATAATCATTGTATTTATGCATCATATCTAGGCCTAAAACAACCCTTTTAGCATCCCTTTTGAGCTCTATCTCTGTCCATTATCAATATGTACAATTTCACTGTGATCGCTAGCGATTCACCAAAATTTCTGGAGATTCACTAGAATCCCTAATGACTCCCCTGGGTTATAGAAAGGATCATTGACAACCCATTAGCATCATTGATGACCTATCAGTATCACTAACGATTCACCAGAATTGCTAACAACTCTTGTCTCAAAAGGTCTTTTGACCCCTAAACTTTCTTTTTAGACATCTAGATCACATAATTTATTACCACAATGCCCTTCAAGTATTTTTCCAATTACATCAAGCTCCTTTAAGCCATCTATAACACTCTATCAATTATCTAAATCAAATCTACCATCTTTCTCACATGTGTGAGTATACAACCATCTACATCCTTCCTCCTTTGAGCCATTTTGTGATCCCTAGACTCCCTTTGGATTAGGTATCACCACCAAACCTTCATATAGCCATGGAATGTTTCATTCCCTTTGTATTTTCATTTTTTTTCATATGTTCTGTCTTATCATTATATCTTATCATTTTCCTATTGATTTCTTAAATGCAGATTGACATTCTTGCGAGGAAGTCCATTGACTTTCGGGGACAAGCCTTTTCCAAAAAAAAAATCGTATATCTATCTAATCCCATTTTTTTGTAAGTTTTTTTGTATTGCAAGTAACCTATCCCATTGGAAGGAAGCAACTCTTCACTCCTTTGGATCCTTGTACATCAAACCAACCATCATCATCACAAGTATTAGTAAACCCCTATATCTATTGAGGTTGGTTTGTTTTTGTTATTTCATTTCATTAAGTTAAAGTTGGAAAGAAAAACTCTCTGAACATTATGGCACTGTTAGTGCAAAATTACAGCACCCCTGGACGCTGATCAGATTTTTAGGTTGATCACTCTTGTATCCAGTGTAATTACACAACATGGAAACCTCTCTCCAAGTGTGGGACTTGGAAACTGAGAGAGGAATCTCCATATTAGAGGTTGGTTCCTCAAAATCCTCTGATTTAGATCTATATTTTGCAAAACTACAGAGGTTTAGATCCTAATCCTATTCTAACTTGCAAGGAGACAGGGGGAGAAGTGTAAAAATTGAAACTAACTAAAGATGGTGATGCACCAAAAGGAGTGATGAAACATATTAATCATGCAAATAGACACAGACCAAGGTTCACAACATAAAAACATACACAGACTGATAATGTATAATTTAGCATCTGAAATCAAGCAAATAATACATACAGAGGATTGAAACCCATTCACAGAGCTTGCATTATCAATTTAATATCAAAATACGCATTACACCCTCAGAGAGGTAAAGAAAACTGTTACAATCCTTGGAGAGGTCTGATACTTTTTCAATCCCTTGAAGAAGGTCAAAGAAGAAGTCTACTATGCCCGAAAATGTTCCCCTTTGAAATGAGCCCAAAACTGGCTTTTAAAATGCAAGGGTCGAACCCAGGGAACAGGAGACGTACAAAGGCATGGGAGCCCATTCTTTCTTGACTACAGGTGTATTAAAACGGCATGGAGGACCTTACAAACCCATAACCTGTCATTTTGACCGGATTGTAGGAGAATGCGACCCATTCTGCATTAACTCTGGTCGCTGGAATGTCATTTCCGGCCATGAATACGCGTCAGAGCCATTTCTCGACTTTCCTCCCTCTAGACTGCTCCAAAACGCAAGATTGACCCCAGAATCGTGTAGATAATTTCACTAGCTTTCTGTTGATGTAAAGAACGTGCAAATCCGAGCTCTGGATCAAAAGTTATGGCGATCTGAAGATCTAGGGCACAAAATAAGCGAAAACGTGTTTTGAAATCCTTTCCCGCGCTCTGCCACCTGGACAACACGTGGCACATGCTGATTGGACGAGCAATTCTCTCTCCTCCATCTTTCGCGGGCTTTCATTTTGAAATTCGCTTTTGGGGCCCTTAACTAGACACGTGGCTCTATTTCATTGGTTCGGGCTGACTCTTTTAAAACTTGCCCTTTGACCTTTTTGACCCTTTTTCCCTGAGACACGTGGTGGCTTCTGATTGGTTCTCGGCCCTGCTAGCTTTTTCGCGTACCTTGCCTCCATTTGTCCCGGATGTCCCATTTGATTTTGGGCCCTTTGTGCTCATTTCGGCCGATTCGGCCGGTTCGGGCATTTTTGGCCCGCTTGTCCCACTTTGCTTCGAACTGACTTGACTGATTTCGGCCGGTTCGGCCGGTTCGTGCCTTTTTGGCCCGATTGTCCCGAAATGTCCCTCTCAACAGTTAGTCGATTTTCTCTTGGTTGAACTGGCATTTCGCGCCCGCCGCATACTTCTGGCCCTATTGTCCCAAATGCAACTTAGGCCGCCTAGAGGCTTTTCGGCCGATCCGCTTCCATTTGTCCCACTTGTCCCAAATGCTACCTTGAGCAGGACTTAGCCAATTTTCCACACTCTTTCCCGGGATCAACCTATTTGCCTTTCTGCTACTTTTTTTTTGCATTTCCTCAGAGCTTGCTCCCTGTTTCTTCAGCCAGGGGAGTTAGAAAAATACCTGAAGGGACCCTAAAAACCTGATTTTGCTCTGAATCAACAATTTGCTTGGGATTTGAATCTTCTGATGCATGTTATCAAATTTACCCAAGGGGGGTGAATTTTGGATAACAATTTGGCGACCTCAGCGGGATCATCTGCCTGCTAGATGGAAAGACCAGTTGCCTGAAGCAATCCCATTGGGCCATGGAGTCATCAAATATTTTGTTAGAATCCAAACTGACTCAGAATGTGCAAGGGGGAAGATGGAAAGTGACCTGATGAAAGAAAAGACATGCTAAACATCTCCATGGACAGCAAGCTGTGCCAAGGAACTTAGGGAAAACAAAACTAACCTACAGCAAAACAATGTGCACAAGCACTTGGAGGAAAGAAAATCTAATCTAATATCTACAGGTGTAGTGAAACCTCCCTCTAGAAGCAACGCTTGAGATAGATTCCATTTACTGGAACCTGCAGTTCTTCACCATCCAATGAGGCCAATTGGAAAGCATTGTTGCTTTTGCACTTTGTGACCATGTATGGGCCACTCCAAATGGCATCAAATTTTGAATGCCTTCCTAGTTTTGCTCTGTCCACATCCCATTTCAGCACTAGATCTCCTACTTGAAAAGATCTGTCTTTGGCCTTCCTATCAAAGGTCTTTTTGATCAAAGCTTGATCCTTTTCCATTGCTTGGGATGCCTGATCTCTGATCTCTTGCAGCTCCATCAACTCTGCATACCTCACCTCCATGGGCTCAAACTCTAGCAACTCCAGCTATTTCATGAGTTCCAACGTTGGCAACTCAAGCGACATGGGCAAGATTGCCTCTCTTCCATAGACAAGCCTAAATGGAGAGTTACCCGTGGATCTTTTGGGGGTTATCCTATCAGCCCATAAGGCTGATTTCAGTTTGGTATGCCAAGCCTTCTGATTCTCATCAAGAGTCCTCCTAATGATCCTCAGCAAGTTTTTGTTTGTAGACTCGGCCTGGCCATTACCTTGAGGGTAATAATTTGATGAAGTGCTCAGGTAAATCCCGTTCTTGACAGCCCACTCAGTCACTTTAGATCCGATGAATGCCAATGCATTATCAGAGACTATTGTAGCAGGTACACCAAATCTGGTAGTTATCCCTTCGTAAAAGTCCAAGATGCTAGACTCATTCTCCTCTTTGAGTGCTACTGCTTCTATCCATCTGGTGAAGTAGTCTGTGGCTGTCAGAATCCATTTGTGCCCTTGGCTCGAATTGGGATTGATGACTCTAATGAAGTCCAAACCCCACTGCATGAATGGCTGATCTACTGTAATTGGATGCAATGGAAGGGCAGCGAGTCTCTCTTTTCCTGTGAAGAATGCACAATTCTTACACCTCTTGATCCATGCATAGCAATCACTGAAGATTTTAGGCCAATAATAACCAGCCTTCATGATTTTCAGAGCTGTCACTCTTGGTGCAAAATGGCCACTAGCTGGTCCATCATGAAACTCTTTTAATACCCCTTGGATCTGACCTGTGTTGATGCATCTCAGCAGCACTCCATTGACGTCCTTCTTGAACAAAACTCCATCAATGATGGCATATGGAATTACCTGCAATCTGAAATGCCTCCTCTTTGCTTTGCTCATTTTTAGAGGGCACAATCCCATCTGTAGGAAATGTATCATATTCTGAGTCCAACAGGGAGTGGACACATCATCATTTTCCTATTTTTGATCATCTTGTAATAGCAGGACAGCGTCTTCTTCATCTTCTGGGTTGACTGGTTGTTTGGAAGCGAGCTGCTCACACAAACCTTTGCCTCTTACCAGCTTGGTGATCTTGATCTCAATGTCATACTCCATGACACGGGTGATCCAACCTACCCTTTTCTCATTCAAATCCTTGTTGAGGAGGAAATCCTTAACCCCAACATGTGAGACTAGCAACTGTATCTTGTTGTTTGAGACTAAATGCTTGAATTTCTTCAAGCTTCTGATTACTGCAAGCACATGCTTTTCAATAAAAGAGTACCTCATTTCGCAGTCACCTAGGCTCTGGCTGAAGAAGGCAATCGGCTGCTCATCATTATCTTTGTTCTGCTGTACCAGAATGGCAGAAATAGTTGTCATCACCTCCAACGCATAGAGGATGAAATCCTTGGAAAAGTCTGGTTGATGAGAGTGGGTGCCTGGGTGATGGCTTCTTTGATTGCTTCAAACTCTCCTTGCCTTCTGTCGTCCATTGAAAGCCATGCTTTTTCTTAACATTTTAGTGATGGGTTTGACAAGGGCTGCAAAATTTGGGACAAACCTCCGAACAAAGTTTATCCTTCCCAGGAAACTCTTGAAGGGCCTTCTTGTGGCTTGGCAATGGTAGAGCCCTTATGGCTTCGACCCTCTCTGGATCAATTACTAATCCCTCCTTGGAGACAATATGGCCAAGGAGCTTCCCTTCATGTGCAAGAAAGATGCACTTCTTAGGATTCAAAGACAAACCAAATTTTCTACACCTCTGAAACACTTGCCTGAGGTGAAAGAGATGGTCTGAAGCATTCTTTGAGAAGACACTAATATCATCTAAGTATATCAGCACTATCTTGTTGATCAAGCCTTTGAATGCCATATCCATAGCTCGCTAGAATGTTGCTCCGGCATTCGACAGTCCAAATGGCATCTTCTTGTAAGCATATGTGCCCCATTTGGTTGTGAAGGCTGTCTTGAACTGGTCTTCCTCCTTTACCATAATTTGATTGAATCCTAAGTATCCATCAAGTAGTGAAAACCTTTCTGAACCAGCTACGACCTGCAATATTTGCTCCATGGAGGGGAGTGGATAATGGTCCTTGAGAGAGGCTCTATTCAAATCTCTAAAGTCAACACATAGCCTGATCTCTCCACTTTTCTTTCTGACCGGAACCAAGTTCGCAACCCAGCTTGAGTGCTTGATAGGGAATATAATTGCTGACTCAATCAGCTTGTCCAGCTCCTTCGTCATGAGAGGCTCCATGTGTGGATTGACTGGTCTCTGTTTCTGCCTGACAGGCTTAGTATTTGGATCCAACTCGATTGTATGCTGAGCTAAGTTGGGATTGAACCCTTTCAAGTCTTCATAGCTCCAAGCAAACACATCAGGGAATTCTTGACATAGCTGTATGAACTCATACCTTTCCTGTTCAGTTGTCATCTTTCCAATTTGCAGTGGCTTGTTCTCTTCTTACCAGATGGATGCCGAATCCTCCCTCTTGACCTGAATATTTGCTTTCTCCTTTCTAAACTGATCATTGGGGTTAAAAATGGACTCCAAAGTGATGAGTCCCTTGGGCAGCTTGTCAGTTCTCAGCTGTATCACTTGGTCACCATATTGTTGTTCCAACTTCTCTTGATTCTTAGCTGAGAACTCAGCTTCTTCCTGCAAGAAGTGGATGATTTGCTGGTCATTCTCAAATACTTGCCAATTGACATCGTTATCCGCACTGAAGGCCTCACAATCACGTGGATGTTTGGTTTGTACCTTGTTTTGTTGAATGTTTTCTACAATGTCAAAGGCTGCCCCTACTGCTGCAAGCCTGTCAGCAGCTTGATTCTCTTTCCTGGGAATGGCCTTGATGCCGAAGAAACCCTCAAAATCTACCATGAGGTCCCACACCCTATTCTTGTAGCATCTGAGTAGATCATTTTTGGCGGCATGCTGTCCCTTGACCTGATTTACAATCAGCTCACTGTCCCCAAAAACTTGCAAGTTATTTATTTTTCTCTTGATTGCCCAATGCATCCCTTGCACCAAGGCTTCATATTCAGCAGTGTTGTTGGAGCATGCAAATTGAAATCTAAAAGCTGAATAATGCTTTATCCCTTGAGGTGAAACAAGCATGGCTCCAACCTCCTGCACCTTGTCTACTCCTTGATCCATCGAAAAACAACTGCCATACTTCATTGTCATCCTTGTGGTTTGGCTTGGTGATGCTAGGAATAGGTTGACTTTCTTCGTGTATGCAATAGACCCCTTAGCTCAGATTCTTCTTACTTCTTGATAGGGATCAAAAGCATGCACTTTGCTTGCCCATTCATCAAGAGTCAAATCTAGAATACTTCCAATCTTAGTGTCGGCTTCATCAGTTGCCAATGTGATCTTCTTGGTCAACTGCTGAGCAATTGGTATTAATATGACTTGGAGTATAGGGCTCAATGTGGAAGTCTGCAATAGGTTCTGACCCTAATTGTGGCCTTAGTCCCATATCTCGTTCTGAATAGCATGTGAGACCAATCAGCGGACAAATATCCCCCAATTTTGGTAGTGAAATCTCTTGACAAGCAAAGGGCAAAGAGTGGTGGAAGGTCTATGACTGATATATCTTGTAAGACAACAACATTTGGACATGCATGCAAGGTAAGACTCAAATTTCTAATCACTCCCAACTGTTGCTATTGCTGTCCCATCCAGCTGCACTACTCCCTTAGATGTTATTTCATACTGGAGCCCTAACTGATCAGCTATCTGTTTAGGCATAACTGAGCTACTTGCCCCGGAATCTATCATGCAATTATGCACTAGCTGATTTCCAATGATTAACGAAACATAGAAAGGGGGGGGTTTCAGCATTCTACCTTGTTGTGCTCCATGATTTCCTTGAGGGTGGGCAGCATTTGTGAGTACCTTCTCCTGCATTTGGACCTGCTGATTCGAATTTGGCCAATCCTTTATGGCAGCTTGCAGCAGATTTCTTTGGCCTGGGATGGATAGGGATTCCCACATAGATATATTGACGTTTGTCTTCTTCATCTGATCAATGATACTAAATGGTGACGAAGGATCTCTCTGCTGTCCCTTGGTCTGCACATTTGCTCCTTGTATGTGGGCAGCAACAGCTGGCATTTGAGTTGGCCTAGGGGCTGTTCTTGACTGCCCTTGTGCATTTGAAGCTGGGTTTTTCTTACCAATCATTTGTGGAGCTGTGGAAGGTTGTGGATTGGCTGGGGCTAACGGCTGTTCTTCACCCAAATTTCTCCTTTTTGACCTTGTGTTGGCAGCAACACCTTGAGAAACTACCTGATTCATGCCACAGAAATCCTCTGCTTTCCAATTTACCAATGTGGTGTCATTTGGGGCAGGTCGCTACTGGAATGTTTCTTGTTGTTGGCCATTTTCTTGATTACTCTCACCCTCCACACCAACACTTGTTACCATTAAAGCTTGGGTCAAAGCACCATTGAAGCACATGGATTGATTATGAGGCTCATTACATGGAAAACACCAATCATACTCCTGGGCAGTGTTGTTTTGTGCTGGTACTAATGCCTTAGAGGCAAATATGGCATTTGGATTATAGGGCTAGAATGGTTTATTGGCAGGAGGCCTTGTTTGATTCATATTTGCAGCTGGATTAGGTGGCCTTTGAGGCTGATATGGCTGCCTATTAGGTTGAGCTTGAGGCTGATACGAAGGTCTAAAACCTTGAGTTTGCTGTCTCTTAAGTGTGACCAGCTCATTACCTAAATTTTGCAGTTGCTTCATGACTTCCTGAAGCTCATTTGGGGCACTTGGAGATGAAGTGGAAGCTTCATTTGAACTCTGATTCCTAGGAGTGGGAAAAGGAGCTAAGACAGGTGCTTGACTAGTACTTGGGCTCTCTATACTTGGATATAATGGCATTGGAGGCCTAGGAGCTAGCTTGCCGGCTTGAATCAGACAATTTTCAGCTCTAATGGCAATACTATAAGCAGCAGGGATAGTTGTGCCTCCCATAGATTGAATCAACACAGAAATATCAGAATTTAAAGCTTTAAGGTAATATAGAAAAGCACCTTCTGCTGTTGGTCTGACTGCTACTGGAATCCTATCCCAAGACCTTTGAAATCTGAAGTTGAAGTCAGTTAGCTGCTCATTGGAAGCTCTCTTGATGGTTGTTAGCTGCTCCAAAAGAGACAAGTTGTCTCCCTTCTCTCCAAATTGATTATGAAGTGCAATACACAGCTGATTCCAGTTTGTGATAGAGCCAGCTTCAAGGCTCCTAAACCATTGTAATGCTTTTCCCTTGAATGAAGACGCCAGCAATTTGACAGCTACTTGCATCTCATTAATCTCATGGATTGCACAAATGTTAGCAATGTCCTTGACATGATCACAGGAGTGGTCTGATTTTCCTCAGTAAAGTATGGAATGTTCTTCAGTGCTGCAACTGGGATTGGATTTTGTGCATTGAGAGCAAGTGGGCTGCTACCTGTGAAGTTGACATAGGGGTTCACTGGTTGCGCCATTCTGATTGGTCTTAAAACCCTTGTATACTGAAAGAAAGGCCGCTCAGGTGGAGGAGTTGAGAGAGTTCTGTTTAGTGGAGATGGGGACCTTTGAATCCTTCTTCCTCTTTGCCTTCTTCTTGGAGATAATTGGAGGTATTCAAACAGTACTTCCTCCTCTCCAACTCTTGACCTTGTGATTCTTCTCATAAGCTTTCAGGCCTGACTGCTGAAATTCTATTGATTCTTCCCCTTGGAGTCGCCAAATATGCAAATAATAGCTCTTTTCAAGCAAGAAACTTGCAGCAGATGCACATCAACTTTGCTACAATAAAATTGAGACCTCTCGTCCCACTGGGCGTGCCAAAACTGTTAGTGCAAAATTACAGCACCCCTAGACGCTGATCAGATTTTTAGGTTGATCACTCTTGCATCCAATGTAATTGCACAACATGGAAACCTCTCTCCAAGTGTGGGACTTGGAAACTGAGAGAGGAATCTCCAGATTAGAGGCTGGTTCCTCAAACTCCTCTGATTTAGATCTATATTTTGCAAAACTACAGAGGTTTAGATCCTAATCCTATTCTAACTTGCAAGGAGACAGGGGGAGAGAAGTGCAAAAATTGAAACTAACTAAAGATGGTGATGCACCAAAAGGAGTGGTGAAACATATTAGTCATGCAAATAGACACAGACCAAGGTTCACAACATAAAAACATACACAGACTGATAATGTATAATTTAGCATCTGAAATCAAGCAAATAATACAAACAGAGGATTGAAACCCATTCACAGAGCTTGCATTATCAATTTAATATCAAAATATGCATTACACCCTCAGAGAGGTAAAGAAAACTATTACAATCCTTGGAGAGGTCTGATACTTTTTCAATCCCTTGAAGAAGGTCAAAGAAGAAGTCTACTATGCCCGAAAATGTTCCCCTTTGAAATGAGCCCAAAACTGGCTTTTAAAATGCAAGGGTCAAACCCAGGGAACAGGAGACGTACAAAGGCATGGGATCCCATTCTTTCTTAACTGCAGGTGTATTAAAATGGCATGGAGGACCTTACAAACCCATAACCTGTCATTTTGACCGGATTGTAGGAGAATGCGACCCATTCTGCATTAACTCTGGTCGCTGGAATGTCATTTCCGGCCATGAATACGCGTCAGAGCTGTTTCTCGACTTTCCTCCTCCAGACTGCTCCAAACCATAGGATTGACCCCAAAATCGTGTAGAGAATTTCACCAGCTTTCCGTTGATGTAAAGAACATGCAAATCTGAGCTCTGGATCAAAAGTTATGGCGATCTGAAGATCTAGGGCACAAAACAAGTGAAAACGTGTTTTGAAATCCTTTCCCGCGCTCTGCCACCTGGACGACACGTGGCACGTGCTGATTGGATGAGCAATTCTCTCTCCTCCATCTTTCACGGGCTTTCATTTTGAAATTCTCTTATGGGGCCCTTAACTGGACACGTGGCGCTATTTCATTGGTTCGGGCTGACTCTTTTAAAACTTGCCCTTTGACCTTTTTGACCCTTTTTCCCTGAGACACGTGGCGGCTTCTGATTGGTTCTCGGCCCTGCCGGCTTTTTCGCGTACCTCACCTCCATTTTTCCTAGATGTCCCATTTGATTTTGGGCCCTTTGTGCTCATTTTGGACGATTCAGCCGGTTCGGGCATTTTTGGCCCGCTTGTCCCACTTTGCTTCGGACTGACTTGACTGATTTTGGCCGGTTAGGCTGGTTCACGCCTTTTTGGCCCGATTGTCCCGAAATGTCCCTCTCAGCAGTTAGTCGATTTTCTCTTGGTTGAACCGGCATTTCACGCCCGCCGCGTACTTCTGGCCCGATTGTCCCAAATGCAACTTGGGCCGCCTAGAGGCTTTTCGGCCGATCCGCTTCCATTTGTCCCACTTGTCCCAAATGCTACCTTGAGCAGGACTTAGCCAATTTTCACACTCTTTCCTGGATCAACCTATTTGCCTTTCTGCTAATTTTTTTTGCATTTCCTCAGAGCTTGCTCCCTGTTTCTTCAGCCAGGGGAGTTAGAAAAATACCTAAAGGGACCCTAGAAACCTGATTTTGCTCTGAATCAAACAATTTGCTTGGGATTTGAATCTTCTGATGCATGTTATCAAAATTTACCCAAGGGGGGTGAATTTTGGATAACAGGCACTCCTAGTGGAACCCTATCCCTTTTCTTTCATTTCAATTTTATTATTAAAAAATTCATTTTTCAGCCTTCTACTCTATAATCGCCAGTGATCCAGTCAAATCGCTAGTGATTTGGGTGAGTCACCCATTATTCCTATCAATCACCGATGATATCTGTGACTACTTCTGATTTCTTAGTCAGTCATCCTCTAACACCATTTTCTCTCTCTATTTTCTAGTTTTTACCAACCCTTACAGGTTTCTACTTTGGGGGATTTTACTTTTTTGCATTATTGTTATGCCAAAAAACAAAAAATTTAAATTTAAAAGTGTTTTATAGGTGCCTCTCTTTCCTTTCTCTTTCTTTTATAGTATTATATTTTTTCTTATTTGTCTTCATTGATATTAATCACTCTTTGGGATAAAAAAATTTAACTTTTCAACCTATTTAATCACATAGTTTAATTAGGAGGTTAACAGATTGCATCTACTTAATCTCCCTCACACACAAATGAATCACATCAAACACACTCTGTATAAAAACACTTCTACCCAAATGGACCTACTTGGATTTTATCACCTAGAGGAGAATCCAACTCGGTGTTTTGGCTGAGTATAAACAACTAGTTCTTGATATATTGCCTAATTACCCAACTCCCTTATCGATGTGGGACCATAAAGTGAGGTGGTAGGCCCCAATACCAGTCCCCGTACTGAAACTAGCATAGATTTGGGCCTCACATACTTGAATCTTCAATTATATCAAGGACTTCAACCTTAAAAATTACCTGAAACTAGCCTTAGAATGACCATATCATTAGGTTCCCTCTAAGCCTCTTCCTCCACATCTAAATTTTAAAGATAATTAAAATTCTTCTTCTTGATTTTTCTATTACATTTATAGATATCTCTTTGTGATTTGTAGTATCATCATTAATTAACTATCGTTTAATATGGATCAAACCTTCACAATAGCATATTCTTTTACCCCTTATGCTTCATTTTTACAACCATCTTTGATTACTTCCTCCACTATCTCTACAATTTTTCATTCCAATAAATCTCAAAAAATTCCCTATACAGGATCTAATCCTTCTCAATCTCATCAAGCTATCATGTCTCACTCAACATCATTTAGCTCTTGCATGTTCTCAAATCCATCCAAACCATCTCTCTCCCTATGTAACCTCTACCTTTCAACCATTCCTATAGCCCTACAACAACCCCATCCAACAACCCTAAAATTATCCTTTACGACCAGATTATTTCCAAACTATCAACCCTCAACCCATAGCAAGTGTATCCCATCAATAATTCCTCGTCGAATCTCCTCCTTCATCACAATCTCATCAAAATATTAACATCCCCCATTTTATTCAATCAACCTATCTTGACTTCAATGCATTTCTCAATACCTCATACATCCCAAACCTATACACGCATCCCTACTCAAGCCCAATCAACCACTCTCATCTAATAACAACAACATATCCAATATCCCTACATGTTTCCCCACATCCCTTTATCACAACCTACTTTACAATCGGTACCTTCACAATCTACCCCATATCAACCTCCACATCAAGCCCATCAACAATAGAACCATCTTACTCTCCACCATCATCAATCAAATCAACTACATTCTCATCCACACTCACATGTTAATTCCCTCATGCCTAATCCTACAAACAATCCCATGCAAGCTCTATTAAATAGATTATATAATTTAGAAGCCTTTACTATGGGACGTAAACACATCCTCACTTATGATCAGATCTGTAATGAACCCATTCATCTGTCATTACCATATACACCCTATCCTCTACATTGGGAATAACTTTATTTCACCATGTTTCATGGCTAAGAGGATCCTTAGTAACATATACTATATTTTAGACAATTGTGTTATCTCATCAGATGTGATCATGATCTCCTACTTAGAACCTTTCATATGTCACTAAAAGGACTTTCCTTGGATTGGTACAAATCCCTCCCTCAACACTCTTTATTCTCTTTCACACAGCTATACCTATTATTTCTTAAGAACTTCACTATCAATGTTACTCATAAAATCACCATTTCTGATCTTTCTACCATCAAACAATCTAAAAATGAACCCATTATATCATTCTTCACTAAGTGGAAAAGCACTATCAATCAATTAACCTTCTCACTACATTAATCAAAATTGATCGAGTTATTTTCTCAATCATGTTCCCATCACATCTCATCTACCCTCTAGATCCACACATTCCAGACTTTTAACAAAGCCTTCACCATGGCTAGAAAGTGAGAAATCCAATCCCTTAAAGAAGGTCATCTTGATCCTCGATCTATACATGTCCCATATAATTCCCCTAGGTCTTCCTATGAGCTATATGAAACTACCGTGCATGATGCCATTACTTTTTTTCCTGAACCAACACCCTCAACAGATTCAATCCATATAGATGTTGCACATCCCTCAAGTGACATCATCAACACCATTACATATGATCATCCCCATAAGGATACCCTTTCATTACCAACACTTTCCCTTGAAGACTCATAGCCCCTAGATCCTCTTTTTGATAATCCTCATGCATAAACATCACCCTCACTTACTGTATAATTACCTACTACCTCCTTACAGCCTTTAAAATCCACCTTGGAGACCATTAAAAAGGGGTCACCTATAATCAAATATCTCGATATCCACCCATCTTGTAAACCAATTGAAGACTTGGGTAGCCCACATAAATTTAACCCACCTCAATCATGTTTGGAAATAACATCTCCCTCATCCAAATCAAAATCAATCCTATCCTCGACTCCTCACTTTTCATCCAGTCTAGAACCTTTTCCTAAATCACACACTATAAAATCAAATCCCATCACATCCATGGCCTCACCCTTGTCATCTGATGTGATACCTTCTCCTATATCTAAATCCAACATTACAAAATTAAAACCCATCACAACCATGACCATGACCTCATCCTCATCATCTATCATAAAACCCCTTTACCTAAGATCAATGTTGCAAAATCAAAATTTACATCATCTAGGGTCTCAACCTTACCATCCATTCTGGGACCCCATCCTTCATCACAAGACAAATCTTATACATCAATTTTAGGACCCCATCATTTATCTCAATATCATATTACACAGAAAAACCCTATCTCATCCATAATCCATCCCTCCTTTTCTATTTTAGGACCCCATCCCTCATCCAAATTTATCTATCCCATATCTTATCGTGTCCTTAGATTGCATCCTCTTTCTTTTGAAGTGTTTCCCCATCTGTAGACACCTAAAATTCTCTTACGTGGTTCTAATACTACAACTACACTAATTACCCACTTTCCCATCATTTTTTTAATAATTATCGATTTTCCACTAATTAACTAACATTCCTCTCCATTTAAGTTAATTAATAACCTTTCGTTAATAAACTAGCTTTTACCTCATTTCGAATGCCAATTAATGACATTTTGTTAGTTATAATCTTCTTCTATTCTGTAATTAACTATTTACTATTTAATTAGACTTTCTTAATCCTTTATTTAATAAATAATCCTTCTTATTGGTTAAATCCATTATATAAACTCCAATTAACAACATTTTGTTCATTATAATCCACTTCTAAGTGATTAATTAAACATTATTAGTTAATTACACCTTCTATTTTAATCAGTAAACCTCTTTTATTGGTTAAATCCCCCTCTTACATCCCCCAAATCAAACTAATTTTCCTCTAAATATCTTCTACAATCTTATCCCTACCTATTAATTAGTCACATTTGATTCATTAAACCCCTCTCAACTCCCATAAAGTGCACATCCTTTATTAAACATGCATATCCTTTGCATTTCTTCTTTGGGCTTTAACCCACATCCACCAAATTTCAAGCCTAGCCTACACAGGCGAGCTATATAAGGAACACTCCTCCTTACCTTTCTTCTTACACCACACTTTTATTAGTGAAACCTATAGGCATTTTGATTTCAGAATTATCCATTGTTTTGGAATAGCTTCTTCATCTTTGCATCCATTTCTCTCATGCTTGAGTAGAAAGGAAGAACCAAACATGGCCTTGTAGCCATTTTGGTGACATCTTTTCCTCACTTGGAGATCAACAACAATTTGATTTATTATGATATAAATAGGCTCATACTTAGTAAAAATCATAAAAGATTATGAATGGATTAACATTATGATGTTTCATTCATGCTTATGCATTAGATTAGTTATTTCCTTTAAGCTCTTATCTTGAAGTTAATGGTAGATTAGCTTAGCTTTGAGACTACTTGGTGTTAGTTTAATTTTAATTATCTTAGTTAATTTAGCATGCATACATTTGGCACACCCGGTGGGACTTACTCCATTGTCCTTTGCACTTAAATTCAAGTTTTGTAGTTAAGTTTCAATTTTGGTTACTAACCCTCTTTTTGAATATATTAACATAACTTATTTTGTTGAGTTTGCAAGTATAAAAGAGATGAAGTGATCTCAAAATTGGACCTTGATGCGAAAAAACTAAACTTTCTTTATGTTTTCATTTTTTGAGGTTCATTTTTCATCATTCTACATGTTAGTTTTGTCAATTTCTTGAAAATCATAATTTTTTTAGCATGTAGGTTAGTGTTTGATAGTATTGAGTCTTCTATTCACATATTAAAGAGATGGGTTGATTTCAAAATTAAATATTTGTGAGAAAAATTCAATATTTCTCCATGTTTTCATTTTTAGAGCTTCATTGTTCATCATTTTGCATGTTATTTTTATCAATTTGTTGAAAATATTAAGTTTTTGAGCATGTACGTTTATGTTTGATAGCATTGAGTCTTCTTTCCATATATTAATGAGATGGGTTATTGTCAAAATTGAATCTTGGTTGGAAAAATTGATCTTTTTGCAGATTTTGGGATTTTTTTTTGACATTTTTGAGTACAAGTTAAGTTCATACCCATGAGCTTAAGAGCATTTGTGTAACCCATCTTCCGGAGGCAATAACTTTTTCTCTCGAACTTGAAAAAAATCTATTTTTTTTGCGACGGAAAGGTATTGAAGTGAACTATACAATAAAAACATAAATTTATAATTTATAATTATATAAAATTCAGGGTTTTCATTTATTATAAAAATGGTCATTTTTTCATGTTAGATTCATTTTTTATCAACACCACATATGCTCTTCTCTTGTGCTTTCCAGTGACCTTGAGAATCAAAAATGACTATGATTACAATTTTTTTTTGACATATTTAAATGCTTTAATAAAAAAAAATCCATTTTTCTTAAGTTAGATCAAAGCTTTCATATGCTCTTCTCTTACGCTTTCTGGTGATCTTAAAAATCAAAAGAAACTTTGGTCTTCTTTTCTAACATTTTGGATTAATTTTGAAACTTAATTTCATTATTTATTGAGGGAATGAGTCATCTGAAAAACATGTTTAATGGTCCTTTGATTTATAGTTTTCCATTACTATCGTGTTGGGCTACTTGTTATGTATGCTCTTCTCTTGCATTTTTAGACGATCTTGAGAATCAGAACAGCATTTGATCCTCTTTTTAAAATGTTATAATTTTCCATGGAGAACTAACAAGTTTTGAGTATAAGACCTTATTTTTCTTGTCAAAGAATCAAGATCTAAACAAATACTAATACAATTGTTTGCAAGTTTCTAATGGTGTGCAAAACCACATTAAGTTCAAAAGATTTTTAAAAAAAAAACATTATTCAAAACATTGTATTTGTAGGTTTTGATAAGAGATAAGGATCAACTGATTTAAACTATGGGAAGTATCTTGTAATAAGCCATAAAATAAATTATGAGGATTACCATAGGAATCCCAAAGTAGTCCACACCTTGAGGGAAATTGTGGATGAAACAAGAAGCGCGTTGTTTACCCACTTAACTAGTTGAAACCCTTGTGAGATAAGCTTCAAGTTACCTATATGGGGGCCCGTTCATTAATTTTATTGTGGGTTAATGGTCCACATCTCTATGATCAATCCTACAAGTACGTACCTCCTTTAGGTGATAATTGGTGAGTGTTATAGAAAAAATCCATAAGGAGCCATTTTGCATAGGGACCAACCTTACCTTTATCCAACGTGTTTCAAAGAGCTCTCACGAAGCAAGAACATTTTCATATTCAAAACCCTGTTATTCAAACAAGGGGAGAGTCCATTGAATTTTGATCCTAGTGTTATTCATAATGAAACTTACTAATGTATTACTTTGTCTTAGTTTCTACCTTTTACTTTAAACAAGCCGAAACTCTTCCAAAGTGAAGCTAGGTTTGTTTCATCACCACTTGGTCTACTCCTTTATTTTCTTGTTTCCCTTTTGGGAAAAAATAAAGCATACATACAAAGTGTTACTCAATATCATGTCCATCACTTTTACACCCACTTACATCCTTCCTTATTGTGACTGCAATAGTTATCGTTGAAAGTGTGTTAGTACATCCTCAAATTTTGAGTAGCCTTGTCTTGATACCCACGTTAAGACATTTCACTTATAGTTAGGCTTGCTTCATCATCGATCTTCCCTTGAGGTGTTACGTTGCTCACATATCTTAATACAATTTTGATACTTACATCTTGTTTCTCATAAGCTTGATTTAAGTTTATAGATTATATTGTTACGCTTCCTGCACCTTAACAACTCCTTAGTATACTTTGACCTTGTTTCCTTCCAAACATTACCTAAACATTGAAAAAATTTGTTGTTACATTGTTTACGTCATATCAATATTATTTTGTTACTAATATCTTGTTTTTCTACAAAGCTAGATTAATGTATCTAAGTGGCATTATTACATTGCTTGCATTTGTAACTTCCACTTGTTGGGATTTATGCCTTATTTGTATCTAGACTAGTTATAGTATACTTTGAATTGGAAGTCACTTCAATCCCTTGTTAATACTTACATTTTATTTATTTTAAACTTGAATTAAATGTTGACATTTTTTTGATCATCTTGTCTCAGCCTATCATTGAGACACATTTACATAGGGAGTAGTTTCTTGTAGATTGGATTTTTGTTCCTAACTTACATGATTGTTCCTTGTGACCTTCCATCTTGTAGACTTATTTCCTAGGACAATCCTTTTGATCCTTTGATCTTTTGGTTCTTTATTCTTTTCCATTGGACATTCTTTGGCCATTGTTTGACATTCATAGAAACCTTTACAAATTGTTACATTGTTTTTTATTTTCCTGATTTCATTGTCATCTTTGAACTCATTTTTCAGACCTTAGAAAAAAAATTTCCTAGCAAACAAATTTTGAGATAATCTAAACATTAGAAAATTTTCCTTCGCATCCATTATGTTGCTAAATTTTGCTAAACCAATTTGACATTTACACTTGCAACTTCTTGTCTAAACCTTATTGGATTGTCAAAATTATGTCATCAACATGTTTTTTTCCTTAGATCCCCTTTGGAAAATAACATGAGCATCCCCATATTTGTAAAATGTCTAATTGGTTTCCGTTATGCTACCATAATTGACAAGGAACTTCCTTACATTTGAAGGAGTTCAATCATACTATCTAGGTCTATACATTTGGACCCAACGATGCCAACCATGACTAACTATCACATGGTTCCTCATACTTATGACTATAGGGAACCTAGGTTTATGCATTCACATCAAAATATGCCCATCACAACTAAACCTCGATTGGTTCTTCATGCTAGAGAACTTGTTTGGTTCCCCCTTTCCCCACATTCATCTCATAGTCGATGGTATGATTCTGATGATTCTAACCCATTTTTGATTCCCCTCAGTCTCCTAATTATTCTAATCTAAACTATTTTTTATATTCTCCTCAGTCTCTCAAGCCTCATCCAATCGAATTTCTTCGAATAACAGATCCCTAAATAATGTTTTTCTCCTCTGAGGATTTACGTTGCCAAAAAATCTCCCCATCATTCATCTAATTTGACTCTTGAGTTTTGGTCCTCCCTTTCTCTACAAGACCCACTTTATCAATCACCTCAACAACATATTCCTCCTTTAAATATCCATGTAACTCCAAGTTCCTCCAATCAAATATCTAATTTCATTCCTAAGTCGCGGTCCTCCCTTTCTTCTCATGATCCCCTTTATCAGTCACCTCAACAATGTATTCCTCTATTGAAGATTCATTTAACTCAAAATTCCTCTGATTAGTCATCCAATTCAACCCTTATGTCACAATCTACTAATTTTATACCTACACTATGTCATCTTATAGGAAAACCAATACCAAGTTATTTCAAATCCCCTTCTTCTTCAACTCGTGAGACATCCAAATCCAAATCAATTTCTTCTCTTAGGTCATATTCTTCTATAAATCAAGATACAATCCCTCTTCAGCCCTTGATCCTCTTCAACTATATCTTACCATATCCTTATCAATCTTATAAAGGTTGATATTTACATCCATGTCGAACACTTCACAAAAAATAATGTGCTACGATATATTTTTGAAGCACTATAAAATATATTTATGGGAGAAATAAGGTCAAACCTTCCCCTCATCTACATCATTAAATATATTCTAAATCTTCCATACTTGTTAGACATATTTCTTCCAATCAACCTACTATCATCGACCAACAATGACCCATACTGATAGATTTATTTCAGAATGAAGAAGTAATAAGAGAATTTATGGGGCTATATGATGAAATTCCTCTAGAGGATCATGAGGAAGGATTCTCTTTTGACCAATATGTGTTCATGTATTGTGGGGAATAAGTTTATTACTTTTGTCATAAAATAGAGGAAGATCCTAAGATCATAAAACTTGATCCTCTTCTTGTTCTTCCATTTTCACATTCCCCATTAAATGGAGAAATGTTTGAGTCTGTCATTGATCCTTGGCCTATCTTCTCACCACCCAATCATTCCTTACATATCATAATTCCTCAATCACAATATCTCATTGGGTCACCTCCTAGTATCCATTCATCTTCTTCTATATGTGGGACACCTCCTAGTAGCCCATCGTCAACTTCCTTTGGGTCACGTCCTAGTAGCCCATTATCTTCTATGTGTGGCTCACCTCCTAGTATCCCATTATATTCTATACTTTTCCCACATCCTAGTGGCCCTCTATTTTCTATTTATGGGACACCTCTAGGTAACCCATTGCTCTTCCATATATGGGACACCTCTTGGTATCCCATTTTCTTCTATACTTAGGCCACATCCTAGTAGCCCTTCATCTTCTATCTATGGATCACCTCCTGATAGCCCATTTTCTTCCATCTTGGGTCCTTATCCTAGTATCCCTTCATCTTCTATATGTGGCTCACCTCCTAGTATCCCATCCTCTTCAATCCTTTTACCATACTCTTTTCATTCATCATATAATCCTTATATTAATAATGGTGGCAAGCCCACCATCCTCCCTAATATTCCTATCATCAATCCTAAACATCCACTTTCTTCTACCACTTCTCGGGATCAAAAAAATCATAGATTATATTATAGGAAAAACCAACAATTTCTTCATCAAGCCAAGATCAAAATACCGAAGAGCTCTAAAGCTCCCACTAAATCCAACACCTTAAAATATAAAAATCAAACACAATTTAAGAATGTACCCCAACATACCCATCAATTATGGAAAAAGTGCATAAATCTATGGATAAATAACTCAAGCTCCCACATACAAAATCCATGTTACAAGATAAGTCACAGACACTTATTGAGTATGAGCTCATAACAATCATCAAGATTGGAGATAATATCACTCTTAATAAGAAACAACTCCTAGTCTCCTTCATTAAATAAATTACAAACATTTTTGTTGGATCCTATCATGTGGAGTGATATTGTTAGTCCCAACTTCTAAATCATTCATCTTCATCATCTTCTCCCTTCACATTTTTCCCTTTGCAAAACCATCAAAATCTTTTTTTTTTAAATCAAAAATATAAAAAAATGAGAAAACATTACCAAAAAATAAAAGGTACAAGGATCAAACATTGTAATTAGGTATTACATGCACATGGATTTTATTTCTTCTCTTTCTTTCCATTCCTCTGCAAGTCAACCACCATTTTCATCCCTTCGGTGATATTTTGGTTAGTCTATTCATGTTCATTTTGTGACATTTATCTCTATGGTATATGTTTGACCTTGTTCTTTCATCACCTTGGTAAATTAAAGAATGATTGACCTCTTAGAGATCCTATCACTATAATACATTTTAAAAACCTTTTGTGAAGACCTTTTGGACATATTTTTTGGCACTAGCCAATGTTGTCATCACAATCACTTCCACATCCTTCCATCAAGCCATCTTTTGTTCTTAACCCATTATCAAAATAAATTGAGTGATATTAAATAAGTTTGTAGAAAGAAAAATAAGCAATCAAAAAATCAAAAAAAAAGAAAGAAAATATAACTCTCTCTTAGGGCATTTCCAATATCTCTATCGAGGCTATGAACTCTTGGCTAATAGTAGAGAAATGTTGTGAATATAATCAAATACATCTTCATCAGGGCTATGGATGTTTGGCTAGAAATGGAGCAATGTAAGGATCTCTTACCACCCTCCATTCATAAATCATCTGTCAAAATAAATCATTCCTACACATTGGCTAGTTTGTCTTCACTTATTTCCTATCGAATATTCACTTCAAGAGGTAATTAATTTTCACGTGCACACATTTGATCTCGATGAGAAAATAGGACTTGTGTGTTACTAGGTGTTTTTTGGACTTTGTTCAGACTCTTACTATAGTATATATTTTTACTCACAATTTACACATTTGGCTAATCACCTTTTTATTTCAATGCTTCTAGCTACATTTTCCATATCCTTCCATAGCATTCACACTATTCTTCTATTTTTTTTAGAACATCCATGTGTATAAGATTGCCATTTTACCAAGTTTGATAGAAATTGTCCCTTGTTTCAATAAACAATCTTCTATTTCTATCTATCATCTTGTTCTTGTACAAATTCCACTGGGGTCATGATCACTCCTTCCTAGCACTTCATTGGTTTTCATGTTGAACATATCCATCTTGGCATTGATCCAACTTATCTTCTTCTTGTATATACGTTTGATATTTTCCCTTGTACATTCTCACGTCTCACTAGTAGCATCTTTGCATCTTCATTTTCATGCACATAGTTTCGGAAAACTTCTAGAAAACCCTAAAAAACACAAAATACAAAAAAATATAGAAAATTGGTGAAGAAATAAAAAAATCCAAAACATTGGTAAAACAATTAAAACATCCAAAAAATTGGTAAAATCGTCACAAAATCCAAAAAAATGGTAAAAATTTCAAAAACAAATTAAAAAATGGTAAGAATTATGCACATGGCTAAAGCATTTATCAAATGCATCATCCTCAAACATAGAAATTTATCCTACAAATCATATTTCTTTAGTCTTTAATTGTTCTCACAAATGACACATGGATCATATGGATCTACCTCCATTAACAAAGCTGGTTTGTTTACTATTTATGTACTCCCTTACAAAACAAGTTGTTTGGTATTTTTTCATAGTACACAATTGCTTTTTCATAGGACCCATGTGTCCCCTGTATTTTCACCTCGCATGTATCCTTGTTTGGGGTGTCATTTTAACCATTTTTCATTAACTCTAACATTTGGGAACTGAAGCTTGATAAAAAACACATTTGTGTAACTATCTTGAACATTGTTTGTTTGAGTATGTGTGTTTTTACTTGTTTCCCTATCTAGTTAGCTTGTTTGCTTTCTCGTATTGCATTACGTTATGTATGTTGCATTGAGTTAGTGTTTTTGTAATGAAAAAATGTTAGTATTATATATTTTCATGTTATTTTACACTTTTTCTGTATGCTTATATTATAACAAAGGGCCAATGACGTAGATCATAAAGGAAAATGAAGAAACAAAGTTGTTCTTAAGATAAGCCAGATGAAAGCTATTTCCATTCTCTTCAACTTAATTCTTCTTCATTATCATTTTCTTCAACAACACCTGGGGCAATAGGGATTATATTTATCCCCCCTCCTCATCCATGTTTCTTCAATCCATTTGCTTCATCTTTTTGATTGTCGATCAACCTCTTCCATCACCCCATACTCGAGGGGGCATCCTTCATTCTACTAATTTTTCTTCCACTCCTTCAAAATTTGTTTATTTGTACTTGTCTACTATCTTTGATATGGAGTTTCTTATGCCACCCCAAAAGGGGGGGAAATTTAGATACCTAAAATCCACTTACGCATTTTTAATACTAAAATTGCAGTAATTACCCACTTTCCCGTCATTTTCGTAATAATCAGCAATTTCTGACTAATTAACTAATATTCCCCTCCATTTTGGTTAATTAACTACCTTTCATTAATAAAATAGCTTTTACCTCATTCCATATGCCAATTAACAACATTTTGTTAGTTATAATCCTCTTCTATTCTTTACTTAAGTATTTATTAGTTAATTAGCCTTTCTTAACCCTCCATTTTATCAATAAACCTTCTTATTTCTTAAATCCACTTTCTAAATGTCGATTAATGACATTATGTCTATTATAATCCACTTCTAATTGATTAATTAAACATTATTAGTTAATTACACCTTCTATTTCAATCAATAAACATATTTTATTGGTTAAATCCACCTCTTGCATCCCATGAAACTGGATAATTTTCCTCTAAATCCCCTCTAAATATCTTCTACAAACTTATCCCTACCTATTAATTAATCACATTTGATTAATTAAACCCCTCTCAACGCCCATATAGTGCACATCCTTTATTAAACATGCATATCCTTTGCATTTCTTCTTTGGGCTTTATCCCACATCCACCAAATTTCAAGCCTGGCCCAAACAGGCAAGCTATATAAGGAACCCTCCTCCTTCCCTTTCTTCTTACACCACACTTTGATTAGTGAAACCTATAGGAATTTTGATTTGA
Organism: Taxus chinensis; assembly: GCA_019776745.2. NCBI lineage: Eukaryota > Viridiplantae > Streptophyta > Pinopsida > Cupressales > Taxaceae > Taxus > Taxus chinensis. The sequence continues at coordinate 514,492,814 of CM034152.1, read as the reverse complement.
GAATTATCCATTGTTTTGGAATAGTTTCTTCATCTTTGCATCCATTTCTCTCATGCTTGAGTAGAAAGGAACAACCAAACATGGTTGTACAGCCATTTTAGTGAGATATTTTCTTCACTTGGAGATCAAATACAATTTGATTGCTTATGATCTAAATAGGATCATACTTAGTAGTAATCATAAAAGAGAAGGAATGGATTATCATTATGATGTTTCATACATTTTTATGCATTATATTAGTTATTTCCTTTAAGCTCTTATCTTGATGTTAATGATAGATTAGCTTAGCTTTTAGACTAGTTGGTGTTAGTTTCATTTTAATTATCTTATTTAGTTTAGTATGCATACACCATCTACGTGAACCTGCAATCATCATACATGAAGAGAAGGAAAAATCAAAGCTTCGTCATTTACCCCTCCTCATCAATCATCCTCTCATACCTCATCTAGATTTTCAACAGCTCTTTTTTCAAAGGCTTTGCATCTTCTTTTATTTATCATATACTCAATCAATCAACATCAAAACTTTCATCATCCTAAGATGAAAGATATTGCTCCTCTCGGTGTATTTTATCTTTAGCCACAGTGTCACACTAGGGGTTCTCCTCTCTAATGAGATTTTCAAAGTCTTACCCTACATACCCCCTATCTAATCTTCACCAACCCTATCCTCTCAATCCAGTCAAAGTGTCACTACTCTGGAAAGGATTAAATGTGGAAATCTTACCCCTAGTTGGATTGGTCCTATAGTATGGATCAAGAGTGTATCGTCTAGCCTCCCTTGATGGTACACCTGAGAAGGAACCTCTGAACTCCTTGAGCTTGTGGCCTTTGTATTGTTTACATTTTTACCATCATGATAGTAATCACATCAAATATCTTATTCCACCATCAACTAGCCATCTTATCATCATCATGATTTGAAAGTATGTGGTTTTCCATCACTATCCTCAAAGCCTTAAAGATGAGCACCATGGATTTGTTCATTACATCTTTCACATGGAAAATTTTTGCCTTAGTTGGAACCCCATAATAATTACATCCATATACCTTGTGTACTAACCAAATACATGTCATGGGGCACACATGTGTAGTTTTCACACACATATTTTCCCCTCCTCAAAATAGTCTATTAGGGTTTTCCCTCAGATCAAAATAAAGTCAAAATATCTTTGGGCGCGTCTGGTCAAAATAAATAGACTGATCCCTTAAAGGACAACTATCAAAAATAAAAATCATACTATCAAAAATAGATGTAGATTGATTCCTAAAAGGACATATGCTTGTTAAATTCATAGACCAATCCCTTGAAGGAAGGATATAAAAAATCAAAATTCAAAACTGTAGACCACTCCCTCAAAGGATGGCTACCCATGTAAAAAGGCTTCCCGCATCAATCATCCTTCAAAAAGTCAAAAATCAAAATCATCCCAAGAAATATTCCCACATCGATCATCTTTCCCATCAAAGAAAACCTCCCGTATCAATCAGTTTGCCTCAAAAAAAATAGATGTAAAGCTAGGGAATTTCTATATGAAACTATTGATAGGATAACCTACTCTCCCGCACAACCTACATATATTAACCCTTCCCATGTCCTCGGAAGTTACGCATTTCACTTCCATATATATATAATATCCTACATGTGACTACTCATTGTTAGTCATGTGTTAACACCTGTCATAAGGCCAAGAGTGAAAAATCCTTCACTCTGTTTTTATTCCCATCACATATGTATCAAATATAGCATAAAGCAATCATTCTACATTTTATTCTTGTCCATGATTAAGGCACATTTTGACAAAAATTTAAATCACTTTAAACTTAATATCAAATAACACATCATATCTAAAACATAAATTTAAGAGATGTCAACCCTGCCACATCGACATCCATCAACATTTATCATAATATAAAAATATATCAATATTTATCACAATATCAATATATATACAATCATGATCACATCTCAATATTATATCATCACATCAAAATAAAATCAACAATCATAAATCAATCATATCAATTTATCATTATACATCATCTGGAGTCTCAAAATATTTGTGTATCATGAGTCTACATAAAAACTAAGCTCCACAAAGAGTTGCATACATAAACACGTCACATCTACTCAGTAAAAATTGACACTTATCAACCGGCTTCCTCCTTAAGTGTTACGCCTCTAGTCACCATTAGGATATCTATCTATTCATCTATCAGGACCCTTTTCATCATTAGGCATATGTCTATAGGACACAAACCCTTTGGTTCTCCTATCACTTGGCATCCAAGTCTCGTAAGCCCACCTTTGTGGAAAAATTAATTTTGGTCCTTTGAACTCATCAAATCATCATATTTCCATCGTTAAAGTCATATGTTTATAGGACATGAACCCTTTGGTTCCCTTATCACTTGAATTCTTGGCATCATAAGCCCACCTTTGTGAAAACATCAATCTTAAGTCCTTTGACCTCGTCAAAATATCATTAATTCATACATCTATAGGACATGAACCCTTTGTTTCCCCTATCACTTGATTTTCTGATGGCACCCATTTTTTCTATACCTCATCCTAGGGCATCATATCTCATCTTTCCATCCTTTCATCTTTCCATTTATCTCTTTCAAACTCGTGATCTATTCCTTTTTAGGCCATAAATCCCTATTTTGAGGGGGATAAACTCATCATATAATCTTGCATCATTCATTTATCACATCTCATTTTTGTCTCACGGATTGTCTAAAACCACTCAACAAAAAAGGGAAAATGTAGACACCTAAAATTAGCACCGCTAATCCCTGCGTCTGCATCTCCTAGCACCCCTTCATTATCACATCAATATCATATTATACATTAAATCCTTATCCTGATTCTTATTTATCCTCATTATATTTACTCCCAATAAATATCATTCTACAGCTATAAATTCATATTCTACCTCCTCTTAAAATCACCCAAACCACTTAGAAACCAAAATCAAATAAGACAAAACAAAATCAACAACTTCTTAACCATTTCATAACATCCCTAATTTGCATAACCTCTTTCCAACACACACCCTTCATCAAAATAAATAAAAACCCTGATTTGGGACATAGTTTCAACCTTTCCCCACAAAACCCAGATCGCTAACAATTCAAAAGAATCACTAGCGATTCTCCCTAGTTGTTAGTAACCCTATACAAATAAGCCTCATGCATCCATTTGAGGTTAGCTTATAGCTATACATGGCTTAAGGACTTCATAGTACATTTTATTTGTATCATATCCATGTTATATAGCTAGATATCATCCCATCAACATTCAAGGCACCAAGAATCTCTTCTTCATCATACAAATGTCATTCACATGTCTAGGAATCAACTCAGCCTTCTTGTATTTGTAATCTCCCTCTCTCATGTAATATCATCTTCTAGTCTTCATCTATCAACATATACAAGGTAATTATATTTAATTAGTTAATTAATGTATTTATGCATCATATCTAGGCTTGAATCAACCCTTGTAGCATCTCTTTCGAGCTCTATATTTGTCCATTATTAACCTATACAATTTCACATTGATCGTTAGTGATTCACTAGAATCATTGATCATTTCCCTGGGTCACTAATAGGATCATTAAAAACCCATTAGCATCATTGATGACCCATCAGGATCACTAACAATTCACCAGAATCGCTAACGATTCACCAGAATCACTAACGATTCCTGTCTCAAAGGGTCTTTTAACCCCTAAGCTTGCTTTTTAGACATCTAGATGACATAATTTATTACTACAAGGCCCTTCAAGTATATATCTAGTAATATCAATCCCTTGATCCATTTATAACATTATATCAATTATCTAAATCAAATCTACCATATTGTTCACCTTTGTGAGTATACATCCATCAAAATCCTTAGTCCTTTGAGCCATTTTGTGATCCCTAGACTCCCTTTGGATTAGGTATCACCACCAAACTATCATATAGCCATGGACCACATCAATCCCTTTTCCTTTGCATTATTGTTTATATCATCTATTTTTTCGTATCATTATCATATTTATTTCTTGAATGAGGATTGACATCCTTACAAGGAATTCCATTAACTTTTGAGGATTGGCCTTTACCAGGAAATCCACCATATATCTATATAATCCCATATTTTTCTAAGTTTCTATATATTAAAGGTAACCTATCATGTTGGAAGGAATCAAATATGTGATTGTTTGGATCCTTGTACATCAAACCAACCGTCATCATTAGCATTCATTATTACGGGTATTAGTAAACCCCACCATCTTTCGATGATAGTTTTTTTGTTATTTCACTTCAGTAAGTTAAATTTGGAAAGAAAAAACTCTCTGGTACAGCTGGTAAACTACAAACTCTACCTTCCCATCCAATACCATAGGTAAGTTACTTTGGATGTGCCACTCATGCTTGAATGCCTCGCACATTCTCATGTACCACATTTCCACCCTTAACTTGTAAGCACTTGTGACCCTATCACAAGTATAATATGTGAATCTTTCAACTAATGACTTCTTTCCTGGCGAGTATTTCCACATCTTGTCCTTAGAACCATTTAGGACCCCAATCTATGTGAACACAAAATAGAAGAGGATCGCACCCCATGTAATATTTTCACCCATGCATGCTTCCTCAATAATTCCCTCTACGATGAATGTAGCAAGATTATACATCCTTACCTCTACCATCTTCTTTATGATGTGGATCCATTTCTTGTTCACCTGCCTCCATCTCTCTTGGCCATTGAAATTATTCAAAAATGTACAATAATTTTAGTAACAAGGTCAACCACCTATTACATATCCATTACATGCCTAAATTTAATATATTCCATTTCCATCATAGTTTCCTCCACACCTACTTCATCATCTATATCGATGGAAATCTATGTACCCGAGATTCGGAACCCTGTAAGTCTCCCAATCAGTGGTGCAGTGATTTTCACTCATCTTCCTACAAAATAAAATAAGTCCTCATGGACTCTTGACATAAGCTATTGGTAAAATTTCTCTGGTTTTCCAAAATATGGTAACTCATAGATTTGCAAAACTCCTAATTTTCCAAGGGCTTATACCCTTCATCGTCATATATAGGTTTATCATTTTCAGTACACAGATTGGTCTTCTTTATCAACTACTTTTCTATTTGATCCTTTTTCACACTGGTGTGATGATTGTAGTCACTCACCTTGCTTCTTTGGATATTATATTCCCAAACATGTCCCATAATTACACCTTCGGGATATTTCATTTCATCAAATATTTCCTCAAGAACTGTTATCCAAAATGTGCCCCTACTCATTTTTTGTGGCTAACTCCTTTCATCCTTCCCTCTCTTGTGCCTCAATCATAATTTTTTGATTTTCAGGCACTCAAAACTTTCTGGAAATGACACTATTGGATAGAGCTCTCTCTTAACTTTCCAGAAAGGTAAAGTTTTCCTCCTAACTCCTTGTATTTTTGAAGTTATGGCTCGGTGGAGTTTTTGTGGGAAATTTTCCCCTTCAAGGCCCGCAGCCAATGAGATGCCGCCACGTGTCCAGGGAAGTTATTTGCAAAAATTTCTAAGTGTTGGCGCATGGAAATTTTGAGAGGATGGACATGCACCCAATCAAAATGTGACACGTGTCCTATAGAGCCGGAGCGGTGGAGGGCGGAGGAGAAGTTGGAATTTTGGCTAAGTGTTTCACCAAACTTCAATAAAAAAAATTTAGCCCCACTACCCACGCTGGCATATTATATCTTTCCACGTGTCACCAAAGCCCGGAAAAGCGGAGCACGGCAGGCGATTGGGATTTTTTCCCAAAAGAATTTTAAAAGGTAAAAATGTTCCCCAAGGGCCCGTAACTAATGGGACCACACCATGTGTCCTAGAGTGGTGGAGAAAGGGGAGAATTTGGGAAATTTTCCCAAGGAGAAAATAAAGGAAAATTTAGAGAAGAAAGCCCGCCCCCCTTTATGTGAGCCAATGGAATCTTGCCACGTGTCCAAGTGGCGCCGAAACTTAAGGAAAGCTCGCATGAAAAATTAAAAGGGGAAAACCCACACCCAATGGGGTTTTGACATGCATCCAAGTCAAAAATTATCAAACGGCCCGTGGAAAATTCAAGAAGGACAGGCCTGCATCCAATCAACGCGTGCCACGTGTCCTCAGCTCACCGGCCCGGTGGGGAATTTCAGGGAAATTTTCCAAAGGTGAAAACAAAGGAAAATGAAGCAGGATGGGCCCACGGCCAATAAAAATGTGCCATGTGGCACTTGGAAAGGTGAGCATGGGGAAATTTTGGAAAATTTTCCAAATGACCAAAAAGGTAAAAAATTCAAATTTTTTGCCCGCCGACCTAATTTGGCCCCTATTTTGCCCTAAAATTTCAAATGGCCATATCTTTTGATCCAGATCTCAGTTTTTCACGTTCTTGATATCAATGGAAAGATGGTGAAATTCTCTAGAAGATTATGGGGTCATTTTTTCATTTTGATGAAGTTTGGAGAGAGAAAATTGAAAAACACCTCTTGCATGTGGTCATGGACAGAAATGACGTTTCAACCACCGTTTTTAATGAAGAATGGCTCACATTCTCTCCTAGCATGGCTAAAAATTTTAGGGGATGGATCTGTAAGGAAACCCATGCTATTTTGATTGCATTTTGGTCAATGGTTGAATCCCTTCCATGTTTTCCCATGTTTCTCTCTCCTGGGCTCGGCCCTTGCATTGTAAAAGCTAGATTTGGCTCATTTTCAAAGGGTTGAACATTTTTTGTGTATTGCAAGTCCCCTTTCTCACCTTGGATGTGATTTTTATGGAATATCAGAACTTTTCTCAGAACTGCAACTCATTTTTCCTCTCAGGTGTTGTAATGCAAGTGATTTTTAGGTTAAAATAACAATACAGGCCCTATGATTAATTTTCCATCCTTTGCTGGTGTTGTTTGACTAATTCTGATTCTTCATTACAGTTATCAGTTTTTGCATGTTGTTTTGTTGCATTTTATGAATTCTGTCGATTTTTAGAAGTGAGAAATGCTCACCACTCCTTTAGTGCATCACCTATTAGCTTTAGTTTTAGTTTATCTACATTTTCTATCTCTATCCTTTTGGAATTTAGAGTAGGATTAGGATTTCAAACCTCTGCAATTGTGCAAGTGATATAACTAATCAGAGGAGTTGAGGAACCAGCCTCTAAACTAGAGATTCCTTTCTCATTTTGTAAATCCCACACTTGGGGAAAGGATTCAATGTTGTGTAATCACAATGGATGCTTAAGATGTTCAAACTAGAAACCTAATCAACATCCAGGGGTGATATTGATTTGCCACAACAGTTTTGGCATGCCCAGTGGGACCTTAGAGGTCTTCATCTTCATTGCAACAAAATTGATGTGCATTTGTTACAAATTTCTTGCTTAAAAGAGCTATAAATTACACATCTGGTGACTCCAAGGGAGATAGAATCAACTGGTTTTAGCAGTACAGACCTGAAAAACTCATGAGAAGAATCACTACAAGGTCAAGATCTGGAGAAGAAGAAGTGTTGTTTAAGTATCTACAGTTATCTCCAAGAAGAAGGCAAAGAGGGAGGAGGATTCAAAGGTCTCCATCTCCACCAAACAAAACTCTTTCCACTCCTCCACCTGGTAGGCCTTTCATTCAATCAACCAGGGTTCTAAGGCCAATCAGAATGGCACAAAACAACCCCTATGTCAATTTCACTGGTAGCATCCCACTTGCTCTCAATGCACAAAATCTAATTCCAGTTACAGCATTGAAGAACATTCCATACTTCACTGGAGAAAATCAGACCACTCCTGGTGATCATGTCAAGGATATTGCTAACATTTGTGCAATCCATGAGATCAATGAGATGCAAGTTGTTGTCAAACTTCTGCCATCTTCATTCAAAGGGAAAGCTTTGCAATGGTTCAGGAGTCTTGCCTCAGGTTCTATTCAAAATTGGAACCAGTTATGCATAGCCCTCCATGAGTAGTATAGAGAGAAAGGAGACAACTTGTCCCTTTTAAAACAGCTGACAACCATCAAGAGAGCTCCCAATGAGCAGCTAACTAATTTTAATTTCAGATTTCAAAGGACTTGGGAGAGAATTCCAGTGGCAGTCAGGCCAACAGCAGAAGGTGCTTTTCTTTATTACCTCAAAGCTTTAAATTTTGATATTTCTATGTTAATTCAATCCATATGAGGCACAACTATCCCTATTGCTTATAGCATTGCCATTAGAGCTGATCATTATTTGATCAAGCTGGCAAGCTAGCTCTTAGGCCTCCAATGCCATTGTTTCCAAGTTTAGAGAGCCCAAGTACTAGCCAAGTGTCTAATTTAGCTCCTATTCCCACTCCTAGAAATTAGAATTAGAATGAAGCTTGTCTAATTTAGCTCCTATTCCCACTCCTAGAAATTAGAATTAGAATGAAGCTTCTACTTCATCTTCTAATGCCTCAAATGAACTTCAAGAAGTCATGAAGCAGCTGCAAAATCTAGGCAATGAGCTGGTTACTCTCAAGAGGTAGCAAGCCCAAGGTTTTAGACCTTCTTTCCAGCCCCAAGCTTGGCCTAACAGGCAGCCATATCAACCCCAAAGACCACCCAATCCAGCTGCAAATCTAAATCAAGCAAGGCCTCCTGCCAACAGACCATTTCAGCCCTATAATCCCAATGCTACATCTACATCTAAAGCATTAGTGCCAGTACAAAACAATATAGCTCAAGAGTATGATTGGTGTTTCCCATGCAATGAACCTCATAACCAATCTATGTGCTTCAATGGTGCCTTGAATCAATCATTAATGGTGACAACAACTATTGTGGAGGGTGAAGGTAGTCAAAGAAATGACCAGCAACAAGAAACATTCCAGTAGCAGTCAGCTCCAAATGATACCACACTTGTAAACTGGCAGGTAGAAGATTTTTGTGGTATGAATCAAACAGTTTCCAAAAGTGTTGTAGCCAACACAAGATCAAAGAGGAGAAATTTGGGTGAAGAACAGCCATGGGCCCCAAGTAATTCATGACCTTCTGTCACCCCACAGAATGTTGGCAAACAAAATGCAATCCCAAGTACGCAAGGATTGCCTAAAACAGTTCCTAGGCTAGCGCAAATGCCAGTTGTTGCTGCCCATGCACAAGGAATGAATGTGCAAGCCAAGGGACAGCAAAGGGATACTTCATCTCCATTCAATATCATTGATCAAATGAGGAAGACAAATGTAAACATATCAATGTGGGAATCACTATCCATCCCAGGCCAAAGAGATTTGCCACAAGCTGCCATGAAGGACTGGTCAACTTCAAATCAGCAAGTCCAAATACAAGAGAAGGTGCTCACAAATGTTGCCCAGCTTGAGGGGAATCACGGAGGACAAAAAGGTAAGATGTTGAAGCCCCCTCCATTCTATGTTTCATTGATCATTGGGAACCAACTAGTACACAATTGCATGATTGATTCCAGGGAAAGTAGTTTAGTAATGCCCAAGAAAATAGCTGATCAGTTGGGAATTCAATATGAAACCATATCCAAAGGGGTGGTACAATTGGATGGGACAGCAGTAAAAACGGTTGGAGTGATTAAAAACTTGAGTCTTACTTTGCATGCATGCCCCAACGTGGTTGTGTTACAAGATGTCTTAGTAATAAACCTTCCACCACTCTTTGCCCTATGTTTGTCAAGGGATTTCACAGCTAAGATTGGAGGTTACTTGTCTATTGATTGGTCACACATGTTGTTCAGAACAAGATATGGAACCAAAGCCACAATCAAGTCTGAACCTATTGTAAACTTTCACATTGAGCCTTACACCCCAATTCATATTAACACCAATTGTTCAGCGTTTGATCAAGAAGATCACCCAAGCACTGATGAAGCTGACACTAAGGTTGGAAGTATCCTAGATCTAACCCTTTATGAATGGGAAAACAAGGTGCATGCTTTTGATCCTTATCAAGATATAGAAGAATCTGAGCTAGGAATCTATTGCATGCATGAAGAAAATCAGCCTATTCCTAGCATCACCAAGCCAGACCACAAGTATGAAAATGAGGAATGGCAGTTGTTTTTTGATGGATCAAAGAGTAGACAAGGTTTAGGGGGGGAGCCATGTTGGTTTCACCTCAAGGAGTTAAGTATTATTCAGCTTTTAGATTCTAGTTTGCATGCTCTAATAACACTGCTGAATATGAAGCTTTTGTGCAAGGATTGCATTGGTCAATCAAGAGAGGAATAAAGAACTTGCAAGTCTTTGGTGATAGTGAGTTGATTGTCAACCAAGTTAAGGGGTAGCATGCTGCCAAGAATGATCTACTCAAATTTTACAAGAATTGGGTATGGGACCTCATTGAATATTTTGAGAGCTTTAGCATAAAATCCATTCCTAGAAAAGAGAACCAAGCTGCTGACAGGCTTGCAGCAGTTGGGGCAGCCTTTGACATTGTTGAAAGCATTCAAAAAGACAAGGTACAGCCAAAAATCCATGTGATTGTGAGGACTTCAGTGCCAAATAACAATGTAAGTTGGCAAGTATTTGAAAATGATCAGTAAATCATCCATTTCTTGCAAGAAGAGGTTGAGTTTTTAGGTAAAAATCAGGAAAAGTTGGAGCAGCAGTATGGTGACCAAGTGGTGCAGCTGAGAACCAACAAACTACCAAAGGGACTTATTAATTTGGAGTCCATTTTCAATGCTAATGATCAGTTTAGGAAGGAGAAAGAAAACATCCAAGTTAAGGGGGAAGATTCAGTGTCCATCTCGGTAGAAGAAGGTAAATCACTCCAAGTTGGCAAGATGACAACTGAACAAGAAAGGTATGAGTTCACACAAATTTTTCAAGACTTATCTGATGTGTTTGCTTGGAGCTATGAAGATTTGAAAGGTTTCAATCCCGAGTTAGCTCAGCATACCATTGAATTGGATCCAAGTACTAAGACCCTCAGGTAAAAACAAAGACCAGTCAATCCACACATGGAGCCCCTCATGAAAAAGAATTGAATAAATTGATAGAATCAAGAATCATATTCCCTATCAAGCATTCTAGTTGGGTTGCCAACTTAGTTCCAGTCAGAAAGAAGAGTGGGGAAATCAGATTTTGTGTTGACTTCAGAGACTTGAATAGAGCATCTCTCAAGGATCATTATCCACTTCCTTCTATGGAGCAGATTTTACAAGTTGTTGCTGGCTCCGAGAGGTTTCCATTACTTGATGGCTATTTAGGGTATAATCAGATTATGGTGAAGGAAGAGGATCAGTTCAAGACATCCTTTACAACCAAATGGGGAACTTATACATACAGGAAAATGCCATTTGGGCTGTCCAACACTGGAGCTACCTTCCAAAGAGCAATGGACAAGGCGTTCAAAGGTTTGATTAACAACATAGTGCTGATATATCTTGATGATATCACTATTTTTTCAAAAAATACAGCAGACCACCTCTCTCATTTGAGACAAGTGTTCCAAAGGTGCAGAATATTTGGAGTCTCCTTGAATCCTAAAAAATGTATTTTCTTAGCCCATGAAGGAAAACTCCTTGGTCATATTGTCTCCAAATAAGGATTAGAAATTGATCTAGAAAGAGTTGAAGCCATAAGAGCACTACCATTGCTAAGCCACAAGAAGGCTCTTCAAAGTTTCTTGGGGAGAATAAATTTTGTTTGGAGGTTTATCCCGAATTTTGCAACCCTAGTCAAGCCTATCACCAAGATGTTAAAGAAAAGCATGGCTTTCAAATGGGTATTAGAAGGCAAGGAGAGTTTTGAAGAAATAAAATAAGCCATCTCTCAAGCTCCAACTCTCATCAACCCAGATTTCTCCAAGGATTTCATCATTTATGTGTTTAGAGGTGATGATACTATTTCTGTAATTTTGGTACAGCAAAACAAGGACAATGATGAGCAGCCAATTACTTTCTTCAGCCAAAGCCTAGAGGACTATGAGGTGAGATATTCTTTCATTGAGAAGCATGTTCTTGCAGTAATCAGAAGCTTGAATAATTTCAAGAATTTAGTCTCAAACAACAAGGTTCAATTGTTGGTTTCTCATGCGGGAGTTAAAGACTTCTTCCTCAATAAAGACTTGAATGAAAAGAGAGCAGGTTGGATTACTTGTGTCATGGAGTATGACATAGAAATCAAGATCACCAAGTTGGTCAGAGGAAAAGGATTGTGTGAGCAGCTGATTTTGAGCAAACAAAAGGAAGCATGCAATGAGAAAGAGGTTGTTTTGGCATTGCAAGGAAGCCATGAGCAAGGAAGCACTCAAGAGGAAAATAATGGTGTCCCCACTCCTTGCTGGACTCAAAGTATAATGCACTTCCTAAGCACAGGCTTATGCCCTCCAAAGATGAACAAGACCCAAATAAGACACTTCAAATTGCAGGTTGTCCCATATGCCCTTGTTGATGGTGTTTTGTTCAAGAAAGATGTGAATGGAGTACTGCTGATATGCATTAGTACAAATCAGATTCATAGGGTGTTGGAAGAGTTCCATGGTGGACCAGCTGGTGGTCATTTTGCACCAAGAGTGACATCTCTAAAGATCATGAGGGCTGGCTATTATTGGCCCAATATTTTCAATGATTGTTATGAATGGATCAAGAGGTGCAAGAATTGTGCATTCTTCACAAGTAAAGAGGGGCTAGCTTCCCTTCCATTGCATCCAATTTCAGTTGACTAGCCATTCATGCAATGGGTTTTAGACTTCATTGGAGTCATTAATCCCAATTCAAGCCAAGGGCACAAGTGGATTTTAACAACCACAGATTACTTCACTAAGTGGACTGAAGCAGTAGCACTCAAGGAAGCAAATGAATCTAGCATCCTAGACTTCTATGAGGGAATAGCAACCAGATTTGGTGTACCTGCTACAATAATATCATATAATGCATTGGCATTCATCGGGTCTAAGGTGACTGAATGGGCTGTCAAGAACAGGATCTACCTAAGTACTTCATCAAACTATTACCCCCATGGTAATGGCCAGGCTGGATCTACAAACAAGAACTTGTTGAGGATCATTAAGAGGACTCTTGATGAAAATCAGAGGTCTTGGCATACTAAATTGAAATCAGCCTTGTGGGCTGATGGGATAACTCCTAAGAGATCTATAGCTGACTCTCCATTCAAGCTTGTTTATGGGAGAGATGTAATTTTACCCATGTCACTTGAGTTGCCAACATTGGAACTCATGAAATAGTTGGAGTTGTTGGAGTTTGAACCCATGGAAGTCAGATATGCAGAATTTATGGAGCTCCAAGAAATCAAAAATCAGGCATCCCAAGCAATGGAGAAGGATCAGGCTTTGATAAAGAATACCTTTGATAGAAAGGCCAAGAATAGATCCTTCCAAGTTGGAGATCTTTTTTACCATCATGGCCACTACAGGTGCTCTTCTATGTGTCATGTCCAATTTCCATAACTTACCCTTGCGTATATCTACCTTCTAGTTTCCTTTGTCTCCTCAAACTCACGTGCCTAAGATGATATCTTTTCTTTCCAAACACTAGCTCCTTTAACCCTACTCTTCTCATTCCTTTTCCTTGCTCTCACAATTCTCACGAAGGAGCTCCACTTCTTCCTTAAATAAATTCCCATAGGTTTGATGGATTCTCTTCTACACTCACACTTTCACACTTCAATCTCTCTTCAATGCTCAAACACTCTTAACATGAAAGGTAAGAATAAAGTCTCTTGAACTCCTTTTATAGATTTTTCAAAATTTACTAGATTAATTTCTCCTTGCCTACCACCGTAGTCATCTTTAATTAAGATTTTTTCATTTTCCACACTTTTCATTGTTTTTATGTCATGCTCAGATGTCGTAACCTTCTAGCACGCTCACTACTTCCTAAGCCTCATACCTCCTTACGTGTGCCTCCCTATGCCAAAGTACATAATCCTCTGCACCATATACCAAGTAATTTACCATGTTTTTCCTACCTCAGGTTATACTACGCAATCCTTTTTTCACGTGTGGTCTTCATCTTGAGAAATTTCCTTAAGAGTACCTTCATCCTAGCACCTATAGTATTTTTTTCTTCTATGAAAATACTTCAGAGAACACCTTCAAACGTGCCAACCTGTATAAATCCTGATGAAAATAATTTTCTCTTTTGTGCACTTACACATGGTTCACCCCACACTAAAATTATGCTCATTCCTCTACGCATGAACTCAATAGATAGTAATCAGCTTCCTACGCACAAGCGCACTTAGTAAAACAAAATAAGGAAATGAAATAACCAAGCATAGAAACAACTAGAAAGAAACACATAAAAGGTAAATCTAATCTAAATGGCAACACTGTCTTATTATAAACACCAAGAAGATTTATTTATAGTAGGGATTCAGCTTAATCCCATTGAATTAACCAAGAAACATGGTGTCATCCAACACCTACAACTGGCATGCACCTGTTTCAAGTATATTTGTTACTACAAAAGGTTTCAAAAAATGCACTTTCAACTTTCATGGATGGCGCACAAACTTGAAGTCATAGAGAAGGACCATCTTTACAACTTCAAATGTATTTTTCTTAATGTGCCTATCACGTCATGCATTTTGTCTCACCTTCTCAGTCTTATTGCTCCAATGCACAATGACAGACCTCTCATTTAACTGCATTAGTTTTTCAATTCTCTCTTCCACAACTTTTTCATCATCAAGTCCACCTACGCACAGAATACACAAGGATGGTAACATGAATTCAACTAGTAGTATTGCTTCTACACCAAACACCAACTAAAAGGGTGTGGCCTTGTTTAACCTTTTATAAGTGATCATGTATGCCCAAATTACATCTGACTCTTTATCATCCCAATATTTTCTTCCAACATCACATATTTTTATCAAGGTCTATCCCAAAATCTTGTTGAAAGCTTCTACAGTACCATTAGCTTGTGGGTGATAAGGAGTAGTTTTATGGTATGCTACCATAAACTCTTCTAATAAAATTATGATAGTCTCATTCAATAAAATGAGTTCCTCTAATGGGAATCCATACCTGCTAATAATTTTTCCCATGATAATCTTGTTGGTGTAGTTGCAGTATAGTACTTGGTAGGTGGTGCCTTTTTCAACCATATCAGATAGTCTATACAATTTATAATATAGTGTGCATCATTCTTATGCATGGGTGGCATAATACGACCAACAAATTCAATAACCCACTTTTTAAAAGGCTATACACTTGTTATGGGTTGCAATGGAATCTCGTATCTATGTCCAGGATTCCTAAGGTGTTGACAATGATCACATGCTTTGATATATTCCTTTGTATCCTCGTACAACGTCTCCCACAAAATTCCATCCATAAGGATTTTGTGTGTAGTCGCGTCGCCTACATAGTGTCCACTTTTTATTTAGCCATGAGCCTCTTCCATAATGGTGTCATGTTTATGTTCTAGCACACAATAGTACAAACCCTCATCTCTGCCCATTTTGTAGAAGTCTCCTCCAATCAATTAATAAGGTGTCACGTGTATAGAAAGTATTTTTCTCTCCAATGTCTTCATTCCTTCAAGTGTCTGTCTAGTTAATGTAGGAGAATCAATGTAATTAGCTCAATTTTAGCTTGGTTAGTCTCTTAGGGGGTGTCTTAGGATTTTTGTTAGTTTTTTTGGTCCATATGGACCCCTCTTGATGTAATAATAGCTAATTTGGGGTTTCCCTCCAAAATGAGTCATTTGAATATTCAAATAAGTGGTCATGTAATCTATCCTAGGTGTTAGACATATAGGTGTTAGTGTAAGCTTGAAATAAATGTAATTAAGGAGGTATTATTTATCACTCTCTTATCCCCCACTTTAACCATATGTAAACTCAAAGAGGTTTAGTTAGTCATGAATGGTTAAGAGAAACATAACTACCTCTAGAAATCATGAAAAATATTGTACATTCAAGGAAAGGGATTATAATAGAGTTTGTAGGAGTTGAAGAAGGTTTTTAGAGGGATAATACCTTTGTGACAGAGCCTTTAAGGCTCAGAGAAGCTTTGTAAAATTTCATGATTTCATCTAATGAAGGCTTCTTATATTAAAGGACTATGTATGACTGTGATATCACGATTCCTGAATTGATTGTTAAGGGATTGGGTGAATTAATTTTTTGTATTGATGTAACAGGGCATTAATCTCATTGAATTTTTTTTAGATGAATCTCCTATAGGGAACTAAGATAGTGTAGGTCTATGGAAAGAAGGATGAAGGCTGAGAAAAGGTGAAGAGATGCATGTGAAAGCCTAAATTCAAAGAAAATATTGATCTGTGTTTGAAGGTAACTAAGTGTTGTGGTAATTTAATGTATAAGTGAGATTATAAGTGTGAATAAGAAATTCTTTTATAACTTGAAGAAAAAAAGTTCAAGGTTAAAGATAAGAACTCTGGAAAATAAGTTCAAGACTCTAAACTATGTGATAACTTTGTAATATGAGTTGCTAGTGATTGGAATGTGTATAGAGAATAAGTATGGACTTATTAAAGAATTATGTGGTGAGAGGAAAAATGTAAACAAGGTTTCCACAGGATTTTAAAGTATCAAGAAGAACCTTGGAGTCCATTAGAGGAAAATAAAACAAGAAAACCCTAATACATACTCATATAGCATGTTCTAAAGGTTTTAGTGAGGAGAATAAAATGTTTAAGCATGAATTAGGGTTGAATGTGTATGGTGAATGAATTATTTATGAATTTGGTACATTTTAGAGAATAGGAGATACTTGAAACATGGGATTGTGAGGTCTTTCCACCCAAAAAGTAGCGAACTCAGAGAAATGGGTGTGTATTTACAATTTTTAAGGGTTTTGGGAAGGAGAGTGGAATTCTATCAGTTTTGTTCATAGTTAATTAACACTCTAGCATGGAAGTTAATATTATTAGGGTTCAAATAGTGTGGCATGTAGTCTTACAAGTTTTTGAGGAAGGTATACCATAGTTTAAAACAAGAAGATACAGTTGACTGTGAGAGTATGCACAGAGTAAAGACTTGAAAAGGAAAATCCATCTTGTAAGTTAGTTTCACATCATTTTAATAGTTCATTAAATCCTTATTATGGTGTATAAACTATCAAGAAAGTGATAATACACAAGATCAGGTGGGATGTTTGAAGGAACTTGATAATAAAAAATGGAATACAAGTTTAAACTAAGAGGAAGCAAACAGTGACAGTCACATAAATAGATTAGAAGATTGGGAACTATGTATTTGTGAGGTTAGTAAACAAGAAGGTAATCATTAGGAAATATGGAGTAATTAAGATCAATAGTAAAATATTTCTCAGTCAAGTAAGGAAGGAGAATTCAGAGATACATATGCAAGAACTTGCTATACAAATGAGGGTTGCTACAGAGATAAAATAATTTACTTGCACGTGTGGTATCCTTCTTAAATATTACTAGTAAGATATTCATGTTGAGCACGTCCATATAGTTCTCTAGTTAAAATTTGGTGATTATAAATTGAGTTTAGTAAAAGTTATTAGAGTTTAAAGCAAACCAGATTTTTAAGGAAGACTCGTTGAAACAGTGCTAGGGATTTTATTTTAAGAGGGAAAATCAACTTATTTTGACCTTAAATTTTCAACATATCATGCAAATACTATGTAGAAAATTATTATGAAATAAAATTAAATAAACAAGGGTCAAATTTTCAGATTTTTATGACAGTTTGGAAAGGATGATTAAACATAGTTTAAAGGCTAGAAAAGAGGTGAATTTTACAAATTAATTATATGAAATATTTGGAGTTAAGAAATGAAACTTTAAGGGAAGGTCAATAACCTTATTATATTCCTAAAATTACTTATTTTTCATGGGAATTCATTTTAGGAGGATTTGATCATGACAGAGTGCTTTAGGAAGACCTAATGGAGGGTTTGTAGACCAAATCACAAAAAGAGACCTACAAGAAATTGTATGAAGAGTTAAGAGCTGATATTTTAGGGGGAATTTTTCATAGAAAAATATGAAATAATGAACCTATTAACACATCCTAGATAGTTTTGAAAGAGTGAATTCATGGTTAGAGCGAGAACTAGGTCTTAAGGGCATATGAGGTCAAAAACAATGATGAAAAATGGCTTTGTGAAATTGATTTTATGGTTTGAGCATGTCTAATTGGTGATTTTGAACATGTTAGAAGATATTTTAAGCCTTGGTAAATTATGCTATTACATTTTGGTATTTTAAGCAACTTTTAGCAAGTATGGGCTATTAGAGAAAAGTGAATGTTGAAGATGTTTTCATTACTTCTAAGCAAAAAATTTAGATGGATTAAGCATATATGCAGGGTTTCTTAATCATTTTGTATTAGATAGAGGAAAATAAATAATTTTGAACATTCTATTTGAAGGTAAAACTTGTTTTTTGTTAAGGAAAACATTGTAAATAGTTGTCTTGATGAATGTAGTTGAGTTTGTTGAATTGTTGAAACTGATGGTTGTCTTCTTGTGAGTTAGATATGTGAGAAATGACAGGTAGCTCCTTGAAAAGTGAAGAATGGTAGAGTGAAAATAAAAGATAGTGAAAAGTGAGAAAATTTAAAAGACTTGTAATGCCTCTACCATGGTTGATATCCTTGATCACTTCTATAATTGAAGTTACAAATGTTGATAGGTGATTCTTGTTTGAAGATGGTGTACTCTTTTGAATTAAGTAATCATGTTTGTTGTAGATGATATGTTTATCTTCTAAAATTGGATACAATCATGCCATGACAATTCTGAATTTATAATGAAGTATTTCATATACTCTTTATGCTGAATTTTTTAATGTATTCTACATGTGGATGAAGGAAATAAATTCATTCTAATTCATTCATTGCCTATTTTGAAATATTGAACTTGTGATTCAGTCTATTTGATTTCAAAATGCATGAATAGCCATACCTTGGATCAATTGCAGTGATCTAAGGCATGTCTTTAATTTTACGATGTTTTGATCATTTTATCAAGCCAATCAGAATGTTTGATTTCTGAACTCAGGCTTGCTTTGGGATCACAAGGGAATCTGATAGCATCTTTAGTATGCACCCTTTTAAGTGATCTAATAACGCCGTTTGATACATCGTATAAGGTAATGTACTTTGATTAGTTTATTGGGACCTAATTAATCTAAGTTCCTTTGATTTTTTTTAATCCTATCTTAAACCTAAGTTAAGGTGATTATATTTATGGTGGTGATTAATTCTTAGAAGGGGTAATCCTAAGTATTTGACACTAATTTATCCTAAGCTAAATTGAATTACTCCTAAGGTCCTAAGCTTGGTTTATAAACTAATACTATAGAAACCTAACCTAAGGGCATCGAACTAACCTAAGGGGAAATTAGGTTGGCTTGGATGGAAAGTTGTTGGATGGCAATGACACCATTCCAAAGGAATTTTGAAGGTTTAAATGTTGCATTTAATATTTTGTTGCTGCCAATTTTGGCCAAGGCATGAAGGTAGTGGAAAGTGTTGAGTTGTCAACTCTGCTAATTTCATTTGAATGAAGTTTTTAATTGTTAGTTCTAACTAACAGTGAGTTGGCATTGGTGGGAGTTTTAGGGGGGGACACTAGCAGTCTTATTGGCATTAATGAGCCTCGACCTGAGTGAAAACCACTTGGGGAATAGAAGAATGGGTTGGAGGAAAAAGGAATGGTTTGGTTTTATAGTACATTTTAGATTTTTTGAGCTCTTTGGCTCTGCATGTAGTATTTCCATTTTTCAAACTTTCAGTTTGATTCTATTGCATGTTAAAATTCACCATTGCATGTAAGAAATAATGGTAAAAAATTGTTGTGGAAACTATAAGAAGAAAATGGGGGAAGTTGCAGAGGCTTGGTTTGGTGTTTTCATTGGAAATATTTCAGTGGAAGCTTTTCTTGAAGGTTTGAAGCAAAGAAGAGAATCCAGGAGCACTACCAGGCATGATAGGCTCTATCTCTTTAAGATCTCTTGCTTTTATTTAAATGTTTTCATAAAAAGAACTCTTCTCTTTATGAAAACGTCTCTGAGAATAGTTTCTTGTGTGTTGTTTACTTCTTCTTGCTTCTGTGAAGTTTCTTATGGATATGGTTTCTTGTGGATATAAGTGATACAATGGTATGAGGTTGTTATTCATGATTCTGGGTTTGTCTATTGTTGGAAAAATAGTTGTG
The DNA here is from genome assembly GCA_019776745.2 of Taxus chinensis. Classification (NCBI taxonomy): domain Eukaryota; kingdom Viridiplantae; phylum Streptophyta; class Pinopsida; order Cupressales; family Taxaceae; genus Taxus; species Taxus chinensis. The sequence continues at coordinate 514,472,668 of CM034152.1, read as the reverse complement.
TTTGCAATATATATATATATCAAACTACGAATGATTGATAGGGGAAGACTGTGTTATATTATCTCTGATAGATAAATCTCCTTGTATTTGTAATTTGTTGGCGTGAAATGAATGCTCAGGGTTATGGAGAAAGTATTTTTTTTAGGATTGTGGAAATGACCCATGTTGTCATTAAAATGGGTATGGACAAACATTATTTGGGTCAACTTTTTATAAAGCATGTATGGGATTTCTGTATTGGTGTGATGGTCACTCATTTTGGCTTATATAGGTAACTGATCTTTTTTTTGTTTTTATGTAAGTCTAGTCTCGACCCATACTGGGTACTCTCGATGGAGGTATTTTGAGCACTGTAAGTGCATAATATGGAGGTGTCTGATGGATTTTTCTATCTCTATCATTTTAAGATACATTTTTTGTTTATTACCCTTCACGGGTGGATCTGTTTTGGAAATATGGACTGGTAAATCTCTCTCTCTCTCTCTCTCTCTCTCTCTCTTGTTGGTTTTTTTTACTTTGCATGATTACCCTTTTTGGGTTGGCTTGAGTTTTGGACTCCTTTGAGTATTGGTCACTCTAGGTCATCGTATTATACTTTGAAATGGTTTTCTTTTGTTAAACATTCTCTCGAAGAACCGTTACTCTTCGAAGCATCGTGAGAGGGGATATCTTGGGTTAATACCTGCTCATGTTCAACCTTGAAGATTCTTGTGATCTGGGTCATCAGTGTTTATAAGAGACATTTTACGTGGTGATTGTTTCATGTTTTAATTGAATGTTTATCCCTGTGAACGTCTCATTGAGACTGAGCTTGTATCTTTGGTTGGGTTGAAACATTTAAGTGGTAACTATTGCTCTCTTTGAGAATTCATTTCGAGTGTGAATGGAACCTGTGAGTTACTGTGATCATTGTTAAACAAAATTTTTCATTCTTTAAACTTGAATACTGATCTTTCAAGTAAAGACTGTGCACTGTGATTTTGTTCCTTGGAACTGTTCAGTTTTCATTATCCTGAAGTTGTTGGCAAGGGTTTCTTGTGCATTCGACTGTAGCTTGATCATTTGAATTGCATGTTTGTGTTTTGAAGCCCTTTTTCCCGTCTTGGTTCAGTTGATATGATTTGAACAAATGGGTTTTTGGAAACCATTTCATTTTGTTAAGTCAAACCTTTCTGAATTCTTATCTTGTGTTGATTCATTTTTTTTTCAGAGTAACCTCCTGTAGGAATGTATAGTGAGTACACCCGGTTCCTATTGAGTTATCTCTATTTTGTAGGCATCCTTTTATGGATGGTAACAGGGATTTGGTTAGATGAAATTTGGTGGTAGCATCCTGTTCATGTCATTAATTCATATTGTTCCTAAATATATTTTAGATTGATTGATAAAGAAATGGATGTGATTTAGAAGAACTTTGGTTTGGTGAATTAAATTTAAAAGAATGAGGACAAATCATGAACTTTAATTTAATTCTCTTCTTATAGTTGGTTACAGTTTGAAATGTTATCATGTTGAAATGATTATCATTACTGTGACATAGATGGAATTAAATTTTGTGGATTATTTAACTTCTTTTATGGATAATTGATTCTTAAATAGATTTAGTGACATCTTTCTATTTCTAACATAGTGGCTTTTTGGGTGGTTTATTTTATTGTTCTTATTTTGAGTACTTGGAACATTTTCTTAAATAATAGGGTTCCTTTTATGAAATAGTTAGATAAAAGCATATTGTTTTAACGTTATAGTGCTTATCATGCTCAGTTCTTGTGAACTGACTCATGCTAACAATTTTGTAGATGGACTTCGTGAAAAGTGAAAGGAGAAAGACTTATAAAAAGTTGCATTTGTTTTATTAACGATGTCATTTTCTCCATTTAGATGCTTTATGTATTGAAATTCTCTTGAAATGAACTTGTTGGAGAAACTATGAGGATGTATTAAATTGGTTTTGTAATGATGAAAGAAGATTTTTTTATAAACTTACAGAATACTTATTAAGTTTGGAGTGTAGTGAACTCTCTTTTTGATAAATGAATTGTTGTGTGAAAGTTGTTGATTTCTGATTTATTCTAGGGTCATATATGACTTAGATTTGATTAATATTCTTAAATATTAACATGCATGATGAGATTTTATTAATATTATTAAATATTAACATGCATGGCTTAATAGGATTCTAAGGTATAGAATAATGCTTGGATAAGGAACAATATATATTTCCAACTCAATTCATTTTGGGGTAATGATATAACTATGATGATTATGATTTATTGACCCTTATTCGGAAAGGATAAAAGGGATAGTTCTATATAGTTGAATGTGGCATTATTATTATGAATCTACTCTTTATGTTTTCATATTTCATGAATAGGACAATAGTCATTAATTAGGAAGAAAATGATACTTCCTTTTTATCATTAAATCTGAACTAAGTATGTTTTCCATAATTATGTGATTAAGTATAAGCATCATTGATGATTGGTTGTATGCTCTACTTTATGAAAATGATAAATGGAAATTGGAAAGCTTAAAATAATTAGTAAGATGGATTTAAATATTATGATATCACTAAGTCTAATTAATAAGCTTTCAATCAAGATTGTTTACATTGTTAAACAATAGTAAAGAAACTTAATGATCTTTCTTACTTGATATTGAAATAAGATTTATTGATAAAAGGAAATAATAGGTTAAGATTAAAAAGTTCATATGCTTGAACACAAATTTTATCTGCATACCTTCAGCTGGTGTAAAAGTACATTTCAAATCCTTTATTGGGATCAATCGTACTTAGTGGACCCTTAGGTGTGTTTTTTAACATTTAATTTTAAAAAAGATAATAAATTGAAGGTTAATAATCTAATGTTTCTTAAGTATGTTAGTTTCATTGAAAGAACTTAGTAGGTTGTTGTAATATAGGGGCTGCAACAAAGTACCCTCATAATGATGGGAGTCATTATGAGGATACTGTGATGTAGCCAGTTATGCTTCAACACCCCACTTAGTTTGATTAACTCAATTGACATAAGTGGAATTAGGTCATAGTTCTACTCTAAACAGAGATAGACACATGGACTAGTGTAGTGGTCAACTCATGTTGACTTCGGGTAACTAAACACACCCAATCGATGAGATTTGATTGGGTATGTCTACTTATCCTTAGTCATCATGAGTAGAATGCAACACTAGTGTCTGTGAGCTGCCCCTATTTAGTGTGAAACTTTGACTCGGGTTTGGTTGACGAAAGTCAAGGAAGACCAATCTAGATAACAGTTCAAGTGGGGTGAAAGACATATTCCTTTCAACGAGTATGCCATCTTGGAATATAAACATGGTAAACATGTTTAAAACTTTGGCCAAAGTATCGCAAATTGCTGGTTGCGTTGTCTTATGTCACCTAGTCTATGAATGCGGGATTTCAGATGAATATCAGTAACAGATATTCAGATAGGCTTCTTAGACATAAAACTTGAGTAACCCTTAAGGGGTAAAAGAACCAAAGTATACATAGTATACACTTGAACAAGTTAAACATGAGAGATCGGTTTAATTCTGAGTCATGAAATGAGAGATCGGTGTTTCACCGAGTCATTACAGCTACATATGGTTTTTTGTTATGAGATGGACTGGAATTGAAATGTGTGTTATGAATTGTATGAATTTAGAATAGAGAACATTATGTAAAAAAATTCCCTTGTTTCTAAGTCATAAAAAGTGGATGTTACATTTTTGGTATCAGAGCTGAAGGTTGCATCTCTTGGACCTATTGAGTCCATATCTGATAAAAAATTAATTTCTTGTTAACAAAAAATGGTTAGAACAAGGGGAGGTGATGAAAATAATCTGCCTCCAGGTGGAGAGGCAGCTACCACACAAAAACTTGATGAGATTCTTGTTGCCTTATTGGACACAAGAGATCGTCTTGCTATACTTGAACAACAAGTAATGGGTAATGAAGAGGAGGAAGATGATGCTGATAATAACAATCAACCACCTCCAGGAAACAACATTGATGCTGGAAATCTGGGCATTGGTAATGAGAATGCAGCAAATAAAAATGTTGCAAATGCCCATAATAACACTACAAATGTGAATGCAAATGTACCTAATCATCTTGAAAATAAAAAGGCAAGATTAGCAGCTGAACTTATTAATGACATAAAAATGATAAGTCCACCAAAGTTTGATGGCACTACACTGGGGATGGGGCTAAGAATTGGTTCAACTAAATAGAGAACTACTTTTCTATAAGGAACTTCTCGGAAGAAACAAAAGCATATGGGGATCTTACCATATTTTCCATAAAGCATCCTCCTGGTGGGACAGTTGTAGGGTTGAACTGAATATTGATGAAAAAATAATTACATGGGATCAATTTAAGGGATACTTTAGGCAACAATGGATGCAATAGCTCTATTATGATTAGAAAATGATAGAATTTTAGAATTTAGTTCAAGGAAAGTTAACTATAACTGAGTACTGGGAGAGGTTTACCAAACTTCTTAAGTACGTTCCACAGTATCAAATTGACGAAAAGTTCAGGATACACAAGTTTATCATGGGATTGAATATTATCATAGGATGAGAGGTATATGTGCACATCCCAACCACCATGGAAGGGGTTATAGAAAAAGACATAAGGCAAAGAACAAAAATTGAAGGAAATTTATACACATAAAGAGGAGAATCGGAAGAAAATTTCCATCTCTTCTTCATCACTTGCACCTAAGAAGGTGGCATGGAAAAAGTTTGGAGTCAAAATAAAGTTTGTAACTGATAACAATAAGAAAATAGTAGCAAATAAACCTACTGCGAACATTAGAAACAATTTTGTGAAGAATAACAATAATGGGCATAAATCTTATGGAGGTCAAAATAATAATTTCAAGACTGGAAATAAGTTTGAACCAAAAAGAGGACCTGTAGGGGGTTGTTTTAATTTTGGTAAGGATCACTACGTAAATCAGTGCCCTCTAAAGAAAGATGACAGCAACCAGCAACATAAGATACATGTTGCAATAGCTGAAAAGAAAGTTACACCCATAGAAGTGCCAGGTAAATTATTTGGTACACCTGTTACTATACTTTTTGATACTGGTGCTACATAATGTTTTATTTCTAGTAAATTAGCTACAAAATCAAAAATAAAAGAAGGAATAATGGAGAAATATTGGACTGTACATTATGGTAATAATGTTGTCCATACTATTAGTAAATGTCTTTTTGGAGCATTTTTAGAGTTACCAAGTTTTTCAACTGAAGTATATATTTATGTTTCTCCTTTGGGGTCATATGATGTCATAATTGGTGTTAATTGGCTTACTGATCATAAATAAAAAGTTGATTGTTTTGAAAAAGACATTAGTTGTCTTGATGATCTTGTAGAAAAATAATAGACATTTAGGGGGTAAAATGAGAAATTTTAGTTAGGAAATTGTCAGCTATGCATCTTAAGAAGGCCAAAAACAAAGGATGCGCGTTATATGCAGTAAAAACATCTGAAACAATAGAAGAAGGTAGTAATTTCTTGGAAAATTATCCATTGTTAAGATATTTTAGCGATGTGTTTTCGAAAGAACTACCTGGTCTTCCACCTAAACGAGAATTTGAATTTTCAATAGAAATCAAACCTAGAACTGAACCTATTTCCAAGGCACCTTATCAGATGACTACAATTGAACTGGTAGAACTTAAGGAATAGTTACAAGAATTTTTGTCTAAAGGCTTGATAAGACCGAGTGTCTCACCTTGGGGAGCACTAGTAATTTTTGTGAAAAAGAAGGATGGAACACTTAGGATTTGTATTGATTACAAAATGTTAAATAAAGCAACAATCAAAAAAAGATATCCACTTCCTATAATTGATGATCTATTTGATCATATGTGTGGTGCATCAATATATTCAAAGATAGATCTTCATTCTGGATATCATCAATTGAGAATTAAGGATGAATATATTCATAAAACAACTTTTAGAACAAGGTATGGACATTATGAATTCACGGTTTTACCTTTTGGTTTGACAAATGCACCTACAACATTTTATGAATTTGATGAATAATATCTTTCAAGAATACTTGGACAAGTTTGTACTTTTATTCTTGGATGATATTCTTATCTATTCTAAGAGCATTGATGAGCACCAAGAGCATTTGAAAATTGTACTTGGAATCTTGAGAAAGAGAAAATTGTATGGTAAGTTGTCCAAATGTTCTTTTTATGAAACAAAAGTGCACTATTTAGGACATGTCATAAGAAAAGATGGAATAACGTTTGATCCATCAAATATTTCTGCCATAACTGAATGGCCTGCACCTAAAAATGTACATGACATTAGAAGCTTCATGGGGCTTGCTGGTTATTATAGAAAATTTGTTAAGGAATTTTCAAAAGTCAATGCCCCTGATTACTTTGTTAAAAAAGAAGGATAAAAAGTTTGTGTGGAGTGATAAATGTGAATCAACATTTAAAACTCTAAAGGAACAACTAACTTATGTACCTATTTTGACTGTACCGGATCTAAATGGAAGCTTTACGGTAGTTATGGATTCTTCCGGAGAAGGACTAGGAGGTATATTGTTGCAAGATGATCATGTTATAGCTTATGAGAGAAGGAAACTCAAGTTACATGAGTTGAATTATGCTCCCCATGACCTAGATATTGCTGCCATAGTTCATGCACTTCAAGTATGGAGACATTATCTCTTAGGAAGACCCTTTGAGTTAAAAACTGACCACCTTGGGCTGAAGTATATTTTCACTCAACCAAATATGAATGCAAGATAGCGAAGATGGTTAAGATTTTTTTCACAATATGATTTTGACATAAGTTACATTAAAGGTAAATAAAATAGAGTGATAGATGCACTAAGTCATAGGAAACATATTTATGCACTTGTAACTTTGAGAACTTAGTTTAAGGATGAAGTAAAGAGTATCATGGATTCTGATTTGTATTTTCAGCAAGTAAAAACAACACTTGCTGCAGATCCTAATGATGCAAGATACAAAGGTTTTTACTTTGATAATGAAGGAATTTTAAGATATGATAAGCGAGTGTATGTACCTTCGGAAAAAGAGTTAAGAAAAAAATTGATGATGGAATTTCATAAATCACCTTTCTCAAGAAATCCCGGTGTTACAAAAATGCTTGCTGATGTAAAACAACAATATTTTTGGAAAGGGATGAAGAAATACATAACTGAATTTTTTTCACATTGCCTAGAATGTCAGTGAGTTAAGGTTGAGCATATGCACCCAGCTGGTTTATTGTATCCACATAGCATACCACAATATAAGTGGAAAGTAATAAGTATGGATTTTGTTTAGGGGATGCCTATGTCTAAAAATAAGCATGATGTTATTTTAGTTGTGGTTGAAAAATTAACAAAGGTATCACATTTTATTACTGGTAATCTTAAAGATGATTCACCTATTTTAGCAAAAATATTTGTGCATGAAATTTTTAGATTACATGGAGTACCTGAATTGATTATATCTGATAGAGACCCTAGAATGACATCTCATTTCTGGAAAACACTAAATGCAACCTTAGGAACAAAACTAAATTTTAGTTCCGCATACCATCCGGAAACAGATGGTCAAACTGAGAGAGTAAATCAAGTTTTGGAAGATATGTTACGAATGTACTGTATGGATCAGCAGTACAAATGAGAAGAATACCTTCTTTTAGTTGAATTTTCTTACAATAATAATTATCATTCCTCTTTAAAAATGACACCTTTTGAAGCATTATATGGAAGGAAATGCAGAACTCCAGTTAGTTGGGATAACATTGAAGATAGAGAGGTAATTGGACCTGAAATGCTTACTGAAATGGAACAGCAAGTGAAAGTAATTCATGAATGATTAAGAGAAGATCCTGATAGGTAGAAAATTTATGCAGATCTGAAAAGAGTCGATAAGAAATTTGAACTTGGTGAAAATTTATTTTTTACATGTTAAGCCTAAAAAGAGCTCTATTACCTTTGGCAAGGCAACCAAATTATCACCTCATTTTGTGGGACCTTTTGAGATTGTTGAAGTGATTAGCCATGTAGCTTATCACTTAGCATTACCTCCCACCTTGTCACGAATGCATGATGTTTTCCATATTTCTTTGCTTAAGAAATACATTTCAGATTTATCACATGTATTAAATTGGGATTCCTTGCAGGTCCAAGACCTAAGAATAATCGTGGTTGAACCCATAAGAGTGCTAGAAACTCACCAGTTGCACTTGTGAAATCGTGAAATCAGTCAATGCAAGGTCCAATGGGACCAGTTTAATGAAGAAAGTGCAACATGGGAAAACCTTGAGGATATGAAAACTGCTTTTCCTCATCTATTTGAACATAATTAATTCTGATTTTTGAGATAATTAAAGACTTTTTTGAAAGCTATCTTTAATTTCTGCCAGTTTTTGGCAGGTACTATATTTTGTTAGTACATGGAAAACTATTTGATGTTGTAATAAGTTATGAAAAACTTGAATTATGTAAATCTAGTTTCTGTTTGAAAAATTTTGTGGATAGAAGAACTATAATTATGATTATTTTTCTTGTTTAAAGAATATGGATTAAGTTAATCATCAAGACGATGATGATTTTTAGAGGGGAGGTATGTAATGCCTCTGTCATGGTTGATATCCTTGATCACTTTTGTAATTGAAGTTGCAAACGTTGATAGGTGATTCTTTTTTGAAGACGCTGTACTCTTTTGAACTAAGTAATCATGTTTATTGTAGATGATATGTTTATCTTCTAAAATTGGATATAATCATGCCATGAAAATTCTGAATTTATAATGAAGTATTTCATATACTCTTTATGCTGAAATTTTTAATGTATTTTGAATTTGGATGAAGGAAATAAATTCACTCTAATTCATTCATTTCCTATTTTGCAATATTGAACTTGTGCTTCAGTCTATTCGATTTCAAAATGCATGAATAGAAATACCTTGGATCAATTTCATTGATCCAATACATGTCTTTAATTTTATGATGTTTTTGATCATTTGATCAAGCTGATCATAATGTTTGATTTTTGAACTCAGGCTTGTTTTGGGATCATAGGGGCATCAGATAGCATCTTTATTATGCACCCTTTTAAGTGATATAATAATGTCATTTGATACATTGCATAAGGTAATGTACTTTGATTAGTTTATTGGTACCTAATTAATCTAAGTTCCTTTGATTTTTTTTTAATCCTATCTTAAACCTAAGTTAAGGTGATTATATTTATGGTGATGATTAATTCTTAGAAGGGGTAATCCTAAGTCTTTGACACTAATTTATCCTAAGCTAAATTGAATTAATCCTAAGGTCCTAAACTTTGGTTTATAAACTAATACTATAGAAACTTAACCTAAGGGAATTGAACTAACCTAAGGGGAAATTAGGTTGGCTTGGATGGCAAGTTGTTGGATGGTGGTGGATCCATTCCAAAGGAATTTTTAAGTTTTAAATGTTGCATTTAAAATTTTGTTGCTGCCAATTTTGGCCAAGGCATGAAGGTAGTGGAAAGTGCTCAATTGTCAACTCTACTAATTTCATTTGAATGGATATTTTAATTGTTAGTTCTAACTAATAGTGAGTTGGCATTGGTAGGAGTTTTGGGGGGGCACTAGTAGTCCCATGGCCATTAATGAGCCTCAACCTGAGTGAAAAATGCTTGGGGAATAGAAGAATGGGTTGGAGGAAAAAGGAATGGTTTGGTTTTATAGTACATTCAGATTTTTTGAGCTCTTTGGTTATGCATGTAGTATTTCCATTTTTTCAAACTTTCAGTTTGATTTTGTTGCATGTTAAAATTCACCATTGCATGGTAGAAATAATGGAAAAATTTTTTGTGGAAACTATAAGAAGAAAATGGGGGAAGTTGCAGAGGCTTGGTTTGGCATTTTTTTGGAAATTTGTTAGTGGAAGATTTTCTTGAAGTTTTAAAGTAGAGAAGAGAAGACAAGAGCACTACTAGGCATAATAGGCTCTATCGCTTTAAGATTTCATGCTTTTATTTAGATTTTTTAATAAAAATAACTCTACTCTTTATGAAAATTTATCTGAAAATAGTTTCTTGTGTGTTGTTTACTTCTTCTTTCTGTGAATTTTCTTATGGATATGGTTTCTTATGGATATAAGTGATATAATGGTATGAGGTTGTTATTCATGATTTTGGGTTTGTTTTTGTTGGAAAAACAATTTGTGTTTACAATATATATCAAACTACGAATGATTGATAGGGGAAGATTGTGTTATATTATCTCTGATAGATAAATATCCTTGTATTTGTAATTTGTTGCTATGCAATGAATTCTCAGGGTTACGGAGAAAGTCCTTTTTTTAGGATTGTGGAACGACCCAGGTTGTCATTAAAATGGGTATGGAAAAACATTATTTGGGTTGAATTTTTATAAATCATGTATGGGATTTATGTATTGGTGTGATGGTCACTCATTTTGGCTTATATAGGTAACTGATCTTTTGATCTTTTTTTGTTGTTTTTATGTAAGTCTAGTCTTGACCCATACTGGGTACTCTCGATGTAGGTATTTCGAGCACTGTAAGTGCATAATATGGAGGTGTCTGATGGAGTTTTCTATCTCTATCATTTTAATATACTGTTTTATTGTTTATTACCCTTCACAGGTGGATCTGTTTTGGAAATATGGACTGGTAAATCTCTCTCTCTCTCTCTCTCTCTCTCTTGTTGGTGTTTTTTACTTTGCATGATTACCCTTTTTGGGTCGGCTTGAGTTTTGGACTCCTTTGAGTATTGGTCAATCCAGGTCATCATATTATACTTTGAAATGGTTTTCTTTCATTTATTTTGTTAAACATTCTCTCAAATAACTGTTACTCTTTGAAGCATCCTGAGAGGGGATATCTTGGGTTAATATCTGCTCATGTTCAACCTTGAAGATTCTTGTGATCTGGGTCATCAATTTTTATAAGATACGTTTTACATGGTGATTGTTTCATGTTTTAATTGAATGTTTATCCCTGCAAACATCTCATTAAGACTGAGCTTGTATATTTGGTTGGTTTGAAATGTTTAAGTGGTAACTATTTCTCTTATTGAGAATTGATTTCGAGTGTGAATAGAACCTATGAGTTACTATGATCATTGTTAAAGGAAAATTTTATTCTTTAAACTTGAATACTGATCCTTTGAAGTCAAGACCTTTTGTTTTCATTATCCTGATTTTTTTGACAAGGGTTTCTTATGTATTCGACTGTAGCTTAATCATTTGAATTGCATGGTTGTTTTTTGACTCCATGTTTTCTGTCTTGGTTCAATTGATATGATTGGAACAAATGGGTTTTTAAAACTAGTTTTTTTGTTGATTCAAACCTTTCTGAATTCTTATCTTTTGTTGATTAATTTTTTTGCTAAAGTAACCTCCTATAGGAATGTATAGTTAGTACACCCAGTTCCTGTTGAGTTTTCTTTGTTTTGTAGGCATCCTATTATGGATGGTAACAGGGATTTGGTTAGATGAACTATGGTGGTAGCATCATGTTCATGTCAATTAATTGAATTGTTTCTAAATACATTTTAGATTGATTGATAAGAAACTAGTTGTGATTTAGAATAACTTTGGTTTGGTGAATTAAATTTAAAAGAATGAGGATAGATCACAAACTTTAATTTAATTCTCTTCTTATAGTTGGTTACAGTTTGAAATGTTATCATGTTGAAATGATTATCATTACTGTGACATAGATGGAATTGATTTTTTTGTATTATTTAACTTCTTTTATGGATAATTGATTCTTAAATAGATTTAGTGACATCTTTCTATTTATGACATAGTGGATTTTTGAGTGATTTATTTTATTGTTCTTATTTTGAGAGTAATTGGAACATTTTATTAAACAGTAGGGTTCCTTTTACGAATCATTTAGATAAAATAATATTGTTTTAACGTTATAGTTCTTATCATGATCAGTTCTTGTGAACTGACTCATGCCAAAAAAAATTTAGATGAACTTCATGAAAAGTGAAAGGAGAAAGACTTATAACAATTTACACTTGTTTTATTAACAAAGTTATTTTATCCAGTCAGATGCTTTACGTATTGAAATTATATTGAAATGAACTTGTTGGAGAAACTATGAGGATGTATTAAATTGGTTTTGTAATGATGAAAGAATTTTTTTTATAAAATTATAGAATACTTATTAATTTTGGCGTGTAGTGAACTCTCTTTTTGATAAATGAATTTTTGTGTGAAAGTTGTTGATTTCTGATTTATTCTAGGGTCATATATGACTTAAATTTGCTTAATATTCTTAAATATTAACATGCATGATGATATTTTATTAATATAATTAAATATTAACATGCATGGCTTAATAGGAATTTAAGGTATAAAAAAATTCTTGGATAAGGAACAATATATATTTCTGACTTAATTCATTTTGGGGTAATGATATAACTATGATGATTATGATTTATTGACCCTTATTCAAAAAGGATAAAAGGGATAGTTATATATAGTTTAATGTGGCATTATTATTATGAATTTACTCTTTATGTTTTTGGATTTCACGAATAGGACAATAGTCCTCAATTAGGAAGAAAAGAATACTTCCTTTTTATCATTGAATCTGAACTAAGTATGTTTTCCATAATTATGTGATTATTAAGTATAATCATCATTGATGATTGACTGTATGCTCTAATTTATGAAAACGATAAATGGAAAATTGGAAAGCTTAAAATAATTAGTAAGATGAATTTAAATATTACGATATCACTAAGTCTAATTTAATAAGCTTTCAATCAAGATTGTTTACATTGTTAACCAATAGTAAATAAACTTAATTATCTTTCTTACTTGATATTGAAATAAGATTTATTGATAAAAGGAAATAATAGGTTAAGATTAAAAAGTTCATATGCTTGAACACAAATTCTATCTACACACCTTCAGCTGGTGTAAAAGTACATTTTGAATCCTTTATTGGGATCAATTGTACTTAGTGGACCCTTAGGTGCATTGTTTAACGTTTAATTTAAAACAAGATAATAAATTAAAGGTTAATAATCTAATGTTTCTTAAGTGCATTAGTTTTGTTTAAAGAACTGAGTATGTTACTGTACTATAGGGGTTGCAACAAAGTACCCTCATAATGACATGAGTCATTATGAGGATACTGTGACACAACCAACTATGCTTCAACACCCCACTTAGTTTGATTAACTCAATTGATATAAGCATAATCATGTTTATAGTTCTAGTCTAAAAAGAGATAGACACATGGACTAGCATAGTGGTCAACTCATCTTGACTCTGGGTAACTAAACACACCTAATCGACGAGAGTAGATTGGGAATGTCTACTTATCCTTAGTCATCACGAGTAGAATGCAACACTAGTGTCTGTGAGTTGCCCCTTATTTAGTGTGAAACTTTGACTTGGGTTTGGTTGACGGAAGTCAAGGAAGACCAATCTAAATAATAGTTTGAGTGGGGTGAAAGACATATTCCTTTCGATGAGTATGTCGTCTTGGAATATAAACATGGTAAACATGTTTAAAACTAGTGAGAGAGTTATTTCAGGTGATGAATAGTAGTAAGAGAAATAAAGAAGAGAATAAGAGAGAAGAAGAGAGAGATAAAGTTGTGGGAAGAAAAATAGATTAGAGAGATAAGGAGAAGTTTGGGGCAGCTTGAGGAATTAGAAAGAAAAATGAGATAAATGAAAATTAATGTCATGAATGAAATAGTGAATAGAGTGAAGAAGATAGTGTTATAAAGGACAGTTAAGTGGCCATTGAGGTCACTCATGAATAATAAAAAATAAGATAGTAGAATAAGACAAGAATAAAATGATGATGGTGAAGGAAAAATAGCAAAAAGAAAAGGAAATCAAAGATAAGGTAAAGGATGAATTCATTTTTGAAGAAGAAGCAAAAACAAATTTTTAGTTTGTATATATCAATTAAAAACAGTTAGAGGATGAATTTTTGGCACTTGAATGTGATTTAAAGGATGAAGAAGTGAAATTTGATGAATAAAAAGTTGACGAAATAAAAGAGAAGATTGAAAGAGATGAAGATAGAGAATAAAAATCAAATGAAGAGACTCAAAAGTCTCATATTTTTAAATCTAAGGTGTTGTTTATTTGTGAATATGTAGGTACAATAGAAAAAGAGATCAAAAGTATTGAAAAAGAAGCTCATTTAAGAGCTCAAATGAAGAAAAGATAACATTAAGACCTCATTTTTTAGGATAAAGAGAAGATAAAGACAATGAAGAAAAAGAATGAAGATTCAAGGAAGAAAGAAGCTGAAAAGAATGAATATGAAACAATGATAAACAGAAGAATATTACAAGTTGAAGCTAATTGGAAGAAAGAAGAAAGACTTTCCTATAGTAT
>CM034152.1:514437236-514457774 GCA_019776745.2 Taxus chinensis | reverse complement strand
AAAAGTAATCAAAATCCTCCACCTTTCCATCTTCCTACCTGCCATGTGTCCTCCTCCGGGGCCTATGGAGATGCAGGGGCAACTTGCACATTTTTCCAAAACACAAAAATGTTAAGTTTTTTAGAAATGACCCACCGATACTTGTCAATTACAATGACACATATGTAAAAGTATATGAGCTAGCTTTTTGACTGCAAAAGGACCCCCTACGTAGACCGAAAACAATGCAGAAATTTCAATGAGCCCAAAATCAATTTTTCTTTCGTGGGAAGATTTTTTCTATCCAAGACAAATGAAATTGAACTCAAGCATCACGAGAACACAACCATGCATGGAATTTTGAGTGCAAATATGTATAAAATGACATAATTTCCGAGCTCCAAGATCGAAAAAACTTGGAAAAGTGTCGGGCGTTTTGAATTGTGGCAAAATTCCGTGGAAAAAAAAGCAGTGTAAAACTGTTAGAGATGCCTTCAAAATGGCAAAATGGAGAAAAAATAATAACTCCAAAGCATTCACCATGCAGATACAATTATTTTTTCCCCAAATGCCGAAAGATGGGAGAATCCAAAGCCATTTTTTCTTAGAAACATGGCAAAACACACTTCTCCTTCGCAAATTAGGCAAGGTAATGATTTGCAAAAACTCCAATGCACAAGAATGTGGAGCTACAATTCACATCGCATCATTTCATGAGGAAAACAGTAGAGCACAAAGGCAAAGGGAAACTGGAAAAATGATAGAGGAAAAAAATTGTCCCAATCATTGGCTCTTGCTTGGGGATAGGAAACTCCCAGTGATGTCCAAAGACCAAATTAGACCAAGTGCCAAAATATTCCATTGAGCAAATGGATTCATAGCCAAAGCCACTCCACAAAACCAGTTGAGAAACTAACAAAATGGCTTCGACACTCCAAGCAAACCCAAACAAACCAACAACAACCAAAAATAGAGCAAAAGCCCACCCCCTACCCCATACACGGGATATTTGGTAGAAAACCTTGATTCAAAGAAAAAAAATCAAGTGGGAAACCCCAAATGTCCTCCCCATGCTAGATATGACCGGCAAAGAGGTTCTAATATGTTTTTTATAGTAACTTGAATATAACCTCTTTTTCTTCTTTTTTAAATTTGTAACCCACTATTTCTTTGAACTCCTCCATTGTGTTTCAGGGTCAACCCTTTAAAAATTTTTCAAGGTTAACAATGCCACATTCCTAGATAATTGTATACTTAGGAGATTGTTTCACAACTTCATACTCCTCTAAACTACCAAACACTCACAAAGTGACATTACTACATCTTCCGGCAAAACTTCATAAGATTCCATTGTTTGGTCTTCTGAAAGTACAACGTCTTTTTCCTCTCCAAAAATTTACTTAAGTTTCCCCTTAATGGGAAGTCGTCTACTAACCTGTCCATTTGGTACACTCCCACCAATCTTAGTCGCCCATTTCCTGGATAATAACAACCCCATTTGGCCGGGCAATCAAAAATCCACAACATCCAATTTTAAATTCCTCCCTAGGATAAGATGGAAGCTGCACCACCAGATATTTGGCACATCCAAAAACTGGGAAACTTCCTGAATCCATAAGAATACACGTTCATACGCTATGTCACTTTGATTCCTAATAATTCATGACCTCTAAAGGCATGACATTACATGTGCCCCAGAGGAGTCACATACATTTATGTAACAAACTTGTCTTGATAACCCAAGGTAGTGAAAAGGGATTCCACATTCAACTAAGATTTAACCAAAGACGTTCCTTAAGTAACCTTGGTGGTTCCCCCCCAAACCACCCCACCCCCCCCCCCCCCCCACCCCCAACCCCCCCCCCCCCACCACCCCCACCAAAAAAACTCTCTAATTGCTGGTGGTGTTTCAAGGTTGCAATGATTGAGGAGGAGTTTAAACACGTTTACATTCTGTGAGGAGTAACTTGTTTTTCTTTTAATCCCAAGTTCTCAAATGCTCTCTTCTATGCGCAAGATACTAAAGCCAACTAATGATTGGAACCACCCTCACTTTGAGTTGGATCAATAGTTGGGTATTGTCATAGGGAATATTCTTTGGCAAGGGCAAATTGGAAGGGAAACAAGTAGATTCATTAGATGGCAATGGACTCTTACATTGTGGCATGAGTACTGTAATTTTTTGCTTTGGGACAACATAGCTTTTGGTAGGTGTTTTTTTCTTCTAGGATAGCTTATTTGGGATACTTGTAAGCAAGGGTGTTTTATGTTGTGCTTGAGGCCCAAATCCCTTAACACCTTGCTCCTAGTGTGATACTTTTTTTCCTCTCTTAGCCACAACAACAGCATTAATAATATCTATCTTCCTCTGAAGGATACCACCATCATACTTATTTAATCATCAAAGCTCTAAGTATTCAGTAAAATTGTTAGGAAGTTCAAAATCTTGCAATGCATAAACTCAAGAGTTGAGAGGGTAATAAGGATTTGTACCCGGTTGAAATGGCAATCCCAAAAAGTTTTAGCTGCCTTGCACTTTTACCTAGTTTTTGATGTTACTCCTTCTTGTGGAGTTTGAAAACAACCCACCATGTATAAATCATCATCCAGGTACATTCATCATTATTAGTTCACAATATCTGGTCATGCACATGGCGGTGGGGTTAGAAAACAATTAATCACACCAATCAATATAAACAACTTCCTCAACAACAACAAAACCTATCAGTAGGGATCAGGTAACACTCTTCCTTCACGTGTTTGAGGATGTCTATTTACAGACGCCCATGGGTCCTTTCCCTCTATCTCAGCCAGATCTCTGATCACCCCTATGGATGATTGGAACAATAATGTCATGGTTTTTTTTTTGGCTTTTTTCTTCTGACCCACCATCGTGAAGTCTGGCCAATTCCTTTCTCTACCTAGGCCTAACTTGTATGAATTTCTTTGACAAACCTTCCAAAGTTTTTCAACACCTCCTCTAAATCACCACACCACCTTTCTCGAATTGGAGAGTTTTTTAGGGTTAAATCAAATTTACAACACCATCCCTTTTGAGAGTTTTTCCTTCCCCATTTCTTTGATATTGTTCTCAATTCTCTCTTCAGTGCCATGGTGAAGTGCCTGCCTCAATTAGTAGGTTTTTAGCCCCCAAGTAGTAGGCTGATTTCTTTAATCAAATTCATCTGACATTTTGATATAAAACAAGACCAAACCTCATAGGGCCTCAAACTTTAATAGTATCCTCCTCGAAGTCGTGTTTTAAATATTGTGTTCAATTCATAACACTAATCCAATTGGGGTTCTTCTGATATATTTTCAATTAAACAATAGAAACCTAGGATTAGTTTTTTCACCATGTTTTGAAAACCTAATGTCATTGTTCATCTTTAGTCCAAAGAATCAATATAATCAGCCAAGTAGAAGCCTTGTCCCAATCCCTTACATCCTCTCTAGGGTCTAATGACAATTTGGACATACACAAAGTTCATGCTCAATCTCAAGTCCTCTATCATGTAAATTTTTTTTTAGGTTGCTGATCACCATTATTGCATTGGTTTCACCTTGGACTTTGGCAACCTATCTTGACATCTTGAGGTACAACATTTGGATACCATCCATTCCTATAATTTTTATAGGACCAAAAGATTTAAACAAAACAAATGGAGGTCCTAGGTTGAGCCCATATTATTTGAGGTGGTGATTTGGAGGAGAAACAAAATGATGAGAGTGAGAGGTCTCTGAGGAATAGAAATGTAATCTTCAAAAATGGCTCTCCCGATAGGATCAACGTCTATGATCACCTCGAGAAGATTTGGAAAAAAATAGGGCAATAATTGAGGAGAAATATTTTCAAAGACAATGAAGGATTACTCTCTAGATGGGAATGCAAATTTTCAAGAGGACTATCGAATCAGATCTATTTGAAGAACTATAGTCCTCCAAATTAAGGCTCATTAATTCAAGTTGCAACCAAGGAGCCTCCGTCCTTGATATTTCCAAAACCAACCTTTCAAACTCTTCTCCTTCTACCCATGAGTCCTGAATCTTAAAAATAACTTCCTTAGCAGAGTCATAATGCAGAGATAATTCTTCCCTTTAGGTTGCATAGATTAAGCAACACAAAAATAAAGGACAGAAAGCTAAGACCACTAATATTATTAGATCACAACAACATGGAGGCACCCTTAGAACTTTCACCTTAGTTGTGACAAATGCCACTAAATACTGTCAAATACTATAGCACTGAACATCTTGCCAAATTTAGAGTCAAACCTTCCTTTTTCTTGAATTTATCAACCACAATGCAATGAAGTGCACCTAATGCTGGAAAACTAATTAAAATTACAGGAAAGAGTTTGAAACCCTTTCATACACCTTGCAAATATGAGTATAGAATGATGCTTAAAATAACTGCAGATTCAGAACTTGTAAGAGACATTACAGGGTCTTGATATGCATTCAAATATATCAATATGTATGAATTATGGATCAATTGAATAATTCCCCGGCAACGGCGCCACTGGTGTGGTACCCAATTTTTTCTCCTTTTTCAGATGGAAGCACCAAAGATATGAAATGAAGCTTAAGATGGTGGATTCATGGTGTTGTGTCGATTTGTAGCCATGGATCTGATCTAACTAGAATTCAAATTTATGGAGAGATGGATTTAGCACTCAAATAGGAATGATCTTTTCCTAACTATTTTAGGTTTTTGGTGCATTTCACCCAGGTAAGAGAAACTATTTGTAACCCTTAAAGAGTGAGGAGATGAAGATATCCCTCCATTTTTGTAAATAGTATGAAAAGGGCCTTGCGCAAATATGATCACACTCCCAAAATCTGACTTTCATAATGTTGTCACTTCCAGAATTATGGCGAGACTTTCAATGCAAGGCAAGGGTTATTGAAGGACATTTTAAAATCCTGATCGTTCTACCATACTTTAGAAAATGGATTTTGATCTTCTATGGGTCTACAGGTTCAAAAACAGGGGTGTAAAAACACGGTTAGGATAGTTGTTTTGAAGATTTTTTGGGTGGGTTGAGTTCACCAAGATAGATTGGAATTGCCAGATCTGAGGAACTTAAAAAATGGAGAGAACTTCATAATAGAAAGCTTTAAAATAGTTTTAAAACATTTCCTTCAACCAGAAGGTTGCATCAATGGAGGCCAGATTTGCACCTTTTCACACAATCTTTGAGATTCTAGCACGGAAAGGCTAGAGTTAGAAAAACCCAATAAAACATCAAAAATCTGTTCTAAGATAACATCACGCCTAAGGTTGACACCAAAAAAAGCTACAAACAATCTCTTATCAAAAAAAAAACAAACGAAAGAACAGTGATTTAAATCATTTATTTCATCCCAGATGAAAGATCTCGGAATATGAAATGTAGATGCCACTAACTATACAGGACTGAGACTGTGTGATTCAGATGGATTTGATATAAGATGGCAATAGGAACTAGAAAAAAATACTTGCAAAATTCTAAAATGAACTAATAAATAAAAAACAACAAAAATTGCTAGAGATTTAAACAAAGTAACTCAAAGTTATCAGATTAATCAGTAGGGGAGAGTTTATGTAAACAACTTAGAGCTTGTTGATGGCTATACACTGTAAACCAACTGAACATGGAATGAAAAATTGTGAGCACAGAAGGAAGTTAACCTGGTTTCTTCTTCAGAAAGATTTCTCAGAAATGAGAGTTGCTCATGAAAATGGAACTCGCAACCTGTTTACATGTCTTAAAACTGCATTAATAGTATATCTCTATGACATTCAAGCCTTCAAGCCTTCTCTCCCAATAAAAAAATATGCCAAGCATCAAGTTTGTTACAAAATTCCATCATGATTCATAGGCAGGGAAGTTTAACATATTTGTAACAAAAGTTTCCAGGTGTTTCGAAAAAGGTGAATTGTTGAGGATTTTTGCATCATAGTTTCAATTAGGAGCACGTTTTTCCTCCTTCTTTCATGCAGCATGCTCCTTTTTCATCATTTCCACTTTACACTTTCCAAATTCATCTCTGTAAATTTTGGATATGGTATTTCACGTTTATGCTCAAGCCCTAACAAAATTTCATTTCAAAAGTACCTCAGATATGCAAATTGAATTTTCAAATTGATTCCATTGATCCTTGAAGGAAAAAACGACATGAATTCACCAAAAAATTGGTGAAAATTGATGTAAAAATCACATCTCCAAGCTTCCTAGAGCTCAAATGGTGGATAAACTAAAAAATGCACAGTTACCATTGATCTTCCTTTATTCTTTAATCTGAGCCCTCCACGTGTCACATTGTGATTGGAAATGGGCTTGAGATCACTTTTTGTGACATTTTAACACTTTAGGAAAAATGAAATTTTTTTGACATTTTTCTCCGCCCCTCTGCCCTTTAAAAATGAGCTTGACACATGTCCCAATGTGGGTCCTAGTGAAATCACAACTCGATTATACACATTTCCACCTTTTTTGGAAAAAGGAAAATTTTCCAAATTATCCCCATAGACCCGCACCTCTGATTCTATCCCTACCATGTGTCTCCCTCTGATTCATTATGGAGCCATGCTTCAAATTACCACTTTAACTCATTTTGCCAAAAAGGAAACATTTCCTTTTTTCCTTTGGCGGCCCGCCGACCCGTGTAATCCTTTAATTTTCTTCTTTTTCGGGGCCACGCCTTCTTTTAAGACTTTAACCCTTTTTAGGAAAAAGGTTAAGAATATCAAACCCTCCTGGATATCTACCGCTCCGCTCTGTGCTCTGATGCTAACACGTGTCTTCATCCCATTGGCTGCGAGTTTGCGGTCTAATTTTATACTTTTTCCCTTTTTCACCAAAGGCCGAAAAATATCAAACTCCTCCACCTTTCCATCTTCTTTCTTGCCACGTGTCCTCCTCTGGGGCCTACGGAGATATGGGGGCAACTTGCACATTTTTTTTTCCAAAAACATAAAAATGTTAAGTTTTTTAGAAATGACCCACCGATGCTTGTCCAATTACAAATGGCTATGTATGCAAAAGCATATGAGCTAGAATTTGATGGGCAAAGGACGCTTGTATGACCATCAAAAAATGCAAAAATCGCCAGCGACCCCCAAAATCAATTTTTTCTTCGTGGGTGAAGAATTTTTTCAATCAAAAGACAAATGGAAAGTGATTCAAAGCAATTTATGACCATGGAAAGGTATTTTTGAGTGTAAATATGTATAAAACAAACAATTTTGAGCTCCAAAGGTTGGGAAAACTCGGGAAAAATGGTAGAGGTGTTTGAACGGGAAAAATTAGGGAAAAACGCAAGGTAAACTTAGAGATTCCTTCAAAATGGTGTAAAAATGGAGAAAAAAAGAACAACTCAAAGCATTCAAATGTAGACACGAGTTGTTTTTACACCAAATGTGAAAGATGGGAGAATCCAAAGCCATTTTTCTCAAAAATAGGGCAAGACCACACTTCTCCTTAGCAAATTAGGGTAAGGTAATGAGTTTGCAAACAATCCAAGGCACAAGAATGGAGCTACAACTTCACATCATCGATTTCATGAGGAAAAAACATTTCAGAGCACAAAGAGCAAAGGGGAAACATGGAAAAATGTCAGAGGAAAAAAATGGGCACCAACACATCTTATGCATCACATTCACGCTATCCACCACATCACGCCGCTCCTTCACATTGGCCTCCACAACCCACTACCTTTACACATACCACCAGAGCTCAATGTGACATTCAGTTTGGCACATATTCACACGCTGCTTCCATCCCACATGGTTCCACCACTTTGTACCACCTTGGTATTTGGTAGGTGATTACTATTACCTTACCCCCCAATGAAACACTTGTGTTCTTTTGGTTCTTACATGATTATTCAGGGTTTTCTCTAAGAACCTTTCATCACGCACTCCATCGTTCATCTAGCACACCCAATCATTTCCTGATGAATCACTCTTTATTTTTGCAGTTCACTGTTGACTACTGAGGGGTCTTAATTAAATGAACCTAATCATTCATACACTAGGGGGCATCACTAATTTCCCCCATTTATCACACTAACATATTATGATTACATTACATTATCTTGACACACATTCATTACAACACGTTAGTTCGATCATCATATATCATCTGTTTTTACATTCATTCTATTATCATCATTATACTAACTATGCATTACAAAATTTCATTTAATAAACATTAATAATATACAAAAACATCACATACATCCCAACACTAATTACCCAATCATACACATCGATACACCACAAAATAAGCTCATAATATATATATATATATATATATATATTATATATATATATATATAATGTATGTATTATGTATGTATGTATGTATGTATGTATATATGTATATATATATATATATATATATATAATATATACATACATACATACATACATACATACATACATACATACATACATAACATACATATACATATACATATACATATACATATATATATATATATATATATTATATATTATATATATCACATGTGTCCATACATATATAGCAAATATAATTATCATTAAGGGAAACTCCCCTACATCATATATAATAATACTAATCACACCTCATCATCACTATTGCTCTCGAGTACTGCAAAATCCCTAGAACTAGATGCCTCTCCACTAACTTTGTGTCGCTGTTCACGGCCTCGATACCTCTCCACTTTCTTACACAATAATGTGTTCTCCATAGACTGCTCTGAAAAATAATGCAACAAATCCACGTATAGTGCAAACACATCCTACACCAAGGGACCACCACCCACAGCCTCTCTGACTTGTTACGTTTCCTCACGTGCATCATCCCTATCACTTAGTAACACCATTACTGTTGCTGCTGCTATGGACACTGGCTCAAATAAATGGGCATGCTCACCTGCTATATCATCCAATCATTCAAGCATACCTCTACCAAGTACATTCATTGACACATTCTGCATCAAGATGTGGATGGCTATGTCAACTATTAGGGACCAATACACATCACCTAAAATACACATAACACAACACATTAGATAATCACCACTATAACATATGTAAACAAAAACATACACAAAATAATTGTCCAAATACTCACACTCAACTACAACTGTTGCTACATTGTCAAGGGCATGGGATTCCCCCTCTCATCCTCCATGTGGTAACCCCACTAGACCTGAAAATAATGGGAATAAAAATTCCCACTAGTGTGCCACCCATCATGTGCAGTACTCCTCTATGCAACCCGTATTGTTTGAGTCTATCAACTCTATTGCCTCATCATCTCATCTAGATTGGGAGGTAGTAACTTCTCTCATGTAGGCTCTGGTCTAGCTCTGGCCCTCTTAGGTACTTTGATAGATCTCAACCATATATATGGCTCTAGGGGCACATCTTGAGCCATTCCTAACTATCATGATGCTCTCTCCTCCTGAAAAATCTTGACCACACCTAGGAATCGATACTCTAACCACATAGTCCTCCGAATACAACACAACTGTACAATATCCTCAGGCCATCATCCATAGTCATGGTATGGCCTCCATATAAGTGCCTCGGGCCCCATCCTATCTATCAGTTCCCTATAAGTATTTATGTCCATCCTATTCCCATGAATATTAATCCATCTCCTCTCATATATCTCTATTTTAGCCCATTCTCCTCATTGACCTCCAAATAGTCTCAACACTGCTATGTCCTCATAAGCCCATACACGCAATAGTGTAGTGGATCCTATCCCACCACCATGCTAATCATGAGTAAATTGGTATATATATCTATATAGGTGGGCCAACCCACATGTATCTAGTACTCACCTCCTCTATTTGCTGGCATATATCATGCATCTTATATAAGATGCCTACACCTCCTCCCTTCAATGCTATAGATGAAACAACTTCTATAAACTTCTACAAGTGTGGAACCCAAGACTATAAAATAACATCTAAATTGATATGAGCCTTAGTAGGTACTCGAGTCCCTATAAAATACCATCTAGCAGCATGCATCTGTCTCTCCATATCCTTTAATAGAATCACTTGTACTCTCTCTCCAATAACCAACAATCACAATATGTGATATACATCCTCTAAAGTAACAATCATCTCCCTCATAGGAAAGAAAAACATGCACGTATCTCCACACCACCTCTCGCATAATGTAGTCAACGTAGGAATATTATGGGGCACATCCCCCATCCATGCTATGTGCCATAAGACAACATGATCCATGACATCCCAATTCTTATCTGACAGGCCCAATCCAAGCAACGAACTCAAATGACGATCATTGCGGAAATCTCTTGAGTGAATGTCTCTCTGCACATCACAAGTAAAAAAAATGCAACATTAGAACATTAAAAAAATAAAAACACGCTCGCTTATCACATTAATATACACTACAAACTTGATTTTCACCATTCTAGGCCACATACACACTTTCTAGATTAGGGCACCCAAAAGCAAGACACTAGCACCCGATTTAGGGTGCTCCTATCCCAAGGGTCACTAACATCTTCATTGCTCTTGTCTAGGTCTCAAATGCTGAGAAAATTAAAAATATTCAATTTGTAAAAATTCAACAAATACGACTACTACACCATACATTTTTTGAAAAATAACTTACCAACTTTGCTATCGTATGTAACACTACGGCGGTCGCCATCCTCTCAAATTGACTAGGACACACTTCTTTCACTTGTGGCATTTTCACTCATTGCACACTTCATCTCACAATTGTGTAACTAACAAATGAAGTGACTAAACAAATTTTCACTTTACTACTTATAGTTACTTTTTCTCCTACTTTACTATAGTCATTATTTCACACTTACTCTCACAACTAATACACACTACATCATTTTTGTCATATCTTGAGTGTTTCTTCTCTGATTTACACCCTGTTTGTGGAATTATTTTTATAATTCTACCTACCACCATAACATAAAAATTACATGTGCATTATATCCTCTTGAATTTGTCTCCCATCCAATTCATACACATTTTTGGTGATTTATACCACTTGCTATCTATTTCGTGCTCACTTTTGTCTTAGCGTTCATTATTCTCATCACTTCCCCTTTCACCGAAAGGGGGGAATATTATTGGGGTCATCCGATAATCCCCCTTACATTACCATATGGTAAATAAACACTTCCAACTCATCATTTTCAAACATTTACTAATTCACCTCATGACATCTCACTATTAATTCCCCCTAATGACCTAATTTGGGGCAAAAAATATACTAATTTTATATGCGACATTTCATCACTTACCCCTAATGACCTAACTTAGGGAAAACAAGTGTTAAAATTGTCTCCATGTGATATTTCACCAATTTCTATCAATTCCCCCTAATGACCTAACCTGGGGTCAACTAGCGTAAAATATCTCTATGAGTAACCAATGAATCAATCAACGTGTTCACATTTATAACAATTGAAATCATATCATCAACATAATCAGCCTCCCAGATGACCTAGCTTGGGAGTTACATACAACGTCCTAGATGACCTAACTTGGGAGTTATATCCTTTACTTTCCTAGATGACCTAACATGGGAATTTATTCTATCTATTTTGCATTCGCTTCCAGATGACCTAACTTGGAAGCCATCATCCATTTCGCATTTGCTTCTAGATGACCTAAATTGGAAGCTATTACATTCCATCGACACCGATGGAGTGGATGGGATCAATTTTTTTTCAAATTATTTGGATCCAAAAACCACAAATCTTTGATCTGAGTCTATCTCCAGTGGATAGATCTTAAGGATGTAGTTAGAGATTGGAGAATAATACACTTTTCTCCCTACACTTTTCCTACAATAGAATGCCTAAATGTTAGGATAAAATATTATTATTATCCTAATTAATTATGCATTGCATATTAATAAATTTATTAATTATTAATTGTATGGTTATATTTAATTATAACCATCTAATTTTTTATATTCATAAATAGTTTGGGTGTTGTTATAATGTTATTATATTGTTTTAACAATATAATTATTTGGTTGTATTTTTATGCTTACTGGATGTACCTATTACGAAGCAGTCCTGTGAGTATTAATTATATCCAGTGCTATACATATTTCATATATATTCATATGACTGTATAATACCTATAAGTATTGTAATCTTACTCCTATGTACATTGGTTGATTCTGAGTTTAATATAATATATTAAACTTCCACCCCTATTGCTCAATCTACATTTAGTACCAGAGCAAGAATCTGAAGCCTCCTGAAGCAATAAAGGGTTGAAGGACAAGGTTATGCAGAGGAAGAAGAAGTGTCATGGAGAATAAAACTACTTTGTCAGGAGAGCCAATGTAGCCTCCAGGAGGCATCCCACATCATCCCAACAATCACCACAACCACCTCTGTGTGAATTCTAGGTAAATGTAAAGCATAATTTTTTTTGCACTTGGTGCACCCAGCACTAGGTAAAATTTGTTTCCTGGTATAGAAATGTACAAAACAAATTTCATTTTCCCATCAAGGATTTTTTATCTCTAAATTTTCTAGTTATAGATAATTTATCTAGCAGTCTACTAGTCATATTCTTGTATTTTTTTCTGAGTTGAGAATTCAGGATAACATTGGGCAAGTTGGTCATTGCTTACTTTTGGCCAGGTCGATTTGCTAGGGCACTTCGCCGTTGTTGTTGAAAGTCTGTATTACCAGTTGGCATTGGCACATAAAAAAAATTCTACTGCAAAGTTCAAGTTAGGCTTGAGTCTAACTTGGCCCTGCACTGGGTTCTCTCCACATGACCATCCTCCAGGCATAGAACCTATAACACAATTTGGTTGGGACATGGTCACATGACCATTATGGAAACAACAAATACTGCACAAGCTATAATTGACCGAGTAAAAAATGGTGGTTATCTTTTTCATGACACATGCAAACCAAGCATTAATTCTACTTAGCAACCTCCAACTTTCCATGTAACACCTACAATACAAAAAAGGCTTAGTGATGCACACACGTGACTTGTACATCTCTAATTGACCTTACAGTAAGTGATGCGTAATATCATATCATATATATAAATCAGATGCATATATAATTAAAGAAGTGGATAGATACACATCGGTGTATACAAGGTGCTTCTTCAAGTCAAAAGTGATCTGCGCAAGGAAGCGATCATTCAAGAAATAAGAACAAAAACCTGGTGAAATTTAACATGAAAATGGAGTGGAATTGAATAAAGGGAAATAAAACATAGAGAGGAGCAAATAACTAGAAAGGTGTTTCATCAGTAAGAGCTTTGGAGATCCAGATCTTTTGGGTGCACACGTAGCCCTAAATCCACCTTCAGCTTCACATCTGAACTGCCATGTGGAGATCTCAATTCCACCTAGGTCACATTCTTTCTTTAAAAAAAGGTTAGTCTGAACTTACCATTTCCTTTAAATGCAAATTTCTCAAGTTCATATGTTAAGTGCACATAGGTGCCTGATGTGGATATGGAGAAATAGACTTAGAAACGTGTGAAGTTTGCATGGTTCTAAGTCACACCCCCAATATGAAATTTTTTCAATTTTGAAATTTGGAGGAAAATTTAGTGAAATCTACCAAACTTGGAGGAGGATTTAGCCAGAAAAACCTTCACTAAACTTTTTAGTTTATAACTAAACAGGCATGCTAAATATTTAGCGAGAAAATCCCTAAATTTAGGGTAAATTGTTTTTCTCCACTAGGCTTGTTGGGCCATTTCAGGCATTTACTGCAAATAGGAATACCAACCAAAAACTTCATATTGGGAATCTTTTTAATGTTTTTTGGCATCAAGGGTCATTTTTGGCTCTGGAGGCCACCAGGGGCTGTAAAACAAATTTTTTTTTCCTACCATTCAAATTTTCTAGATTTTTTTTAAATGTAATTTTTATACTGTAATATACTGTACTAATTTGTAGGTTTCCATAGTCAACTGCAGACTATTGTAACTGCTCAGAAAATGGTAGAAAAGTTGAAATAAAAAAATAATATAAAATTGGTTTTGTAACACTCACCGTGATCCTAGATCTCATTTGCAGTGTTCAGTATATACAGATTCCTCTAGGAAGCGCTTACAAGTAAAACCGTCATGACTACTACTACACTTAACACCTAATATAGCTGCAATAATGTCATCTAAGCATCAACCCTTTAAATCAACAGGGAGTAATAAGGTCATAATGCACACACTATGAGCCATCCCATCCATCAGTGAATGATTGCATGACATAAATCCAAACTGAGAAATTATCCAAGGTATACAGTGAAGTTACGCACATGCGTATGAGGATATTTCATTGAGCCGGTGTCAATAATCTCATAGACCCCTTTTAGTATTGTCTTGGTGCCACATGTTGAATTTTTTCACGTACTGTTAACACCTCTTTCACGATACCATTAGGCATATAGAAAATGAGTGAGCTTCTTCCACGTACCAATGGATATATCGGAAGGGTGCGTATATAGAAAGGTTCGATATATCAGACTAATGGTATATAGATTGGGAGACCCTATACCTAGAGTGATAAGAGCCAAACCCTGTCAGTGATCTCCTTAAAAATGGGCACCAATATCCCCAAATTTTTTCTTTTAGATTCAAAATTACTTAGAGGAAACAACTATGCTACATGGAAGACAAAAATTAAGACACAACTTGAGTTTGAAGCAGATCTAGCCTGTTGTGACTAGTACTCTAACCAGATCAACTAACATGATACAACATAGTAGAGGCAGTTTGTTAGAGTATATTAGAAAGCTAAACTCATCATCTTGTTTGGAGTGTCTAAATGATGTGCAACCCCCACATTTGATATGCCACAACAATCTAAATAAGCGTTAGATAAGTTGAAGCATAGTATACAAGGCCAAGAAATAAGAATGTTATATTGAATTTGTAGAGTCGGTTACACACATTGAAGTTCAAGTACAATGAGAAAATTAGAATCTTTCTTAAGAAGAGTTGCTGAGTTGAGGGTTTCACTTCTAGCCCTTGGATAAGTAGTCTTATATGATGCTCTTGTCCCCATTGTTCTGAGAGCACTCCCCTCTTTTTACCACATTGTTGTTAGAACACTACACGTGTTAGATACTGACAATTCAGTTTTGAAAAATTGGTAAATCTATTGCAACAAGAAGGAAGACAAGCATAATAAAGATGATGAAGAGGAGCAAGGCACTTTCTTCACGTCAAAAATGGAAAGGAAAAGGAAAAGGAAAACCTAATTCCTATTAAAAGTCCCAACATCAAAATCAGTATCAAGGGGATAGACAATAGAAGAAGCAATGTCTATATTTGCAAAAGAGGACATGACCTAAAATATTGTTGGTATAATACTTACAAGAAAGATTCATCTATCAACTCTGGACCTTAACAAAAAAAAGTATTACAAGGTACATTCTAACCACAATCAACTGGTAAAAAAAAGTGGAACTAGAAAAGAAGACCCCATCAGCAAGGTAATACTATTGAGAAATAAGAACATTCAGATAATGAAGACTACTTGTATCATTACTCAATCAAGTGAACCATCCATGTCATCTAGTGATGTCTGGTATGTTGATTTGGGATCCAATCAACACATGACAAGACATAGAGACTGGTTTACCTCAATGAGGGACATGTCTTTGAAAAACCGTGTTTCTTTAGGTGATGATTCTTCATATTTAGTGTCAGGGGATTGGGAACGTTTCTCTACTCCTTGGTTCACGTAACTGCAGACTATTTGATGTCGTATATGTCCCTAGGTTGACAAAGAATCATCTTTCAGTTAGTAAACTACTATATCACAACCTAAAAATTGACTTTGATAGTCATTCCAGACAAGAAAACATGTTTGATTCAAGAAATAATTCAAGAGGCTCGAAAATAGTTACAAAAGCCTCTAATGTGAAATTCATGTTCCAACTTGATTTTTTTCATAGATATACGATTAAGAACTTGTGGCTAAGAAATCCACCTCAACACATAGTTTTGGCATCAGAGACTTTGGTAATGTAAGTTTCAAGTATATGCGAGAACACTTCTCTGCCATTGTAATATGGTATATGGGCTACCATCTCTTCAAAAGGATAGAAACAAGTGTTCTCACTGCCTAACAGATAAAACAACACATAGAACTTCATTCTAGAAGAGTACATTTTGAGCTCATGGTAAAACTTGATCTAGTTCATACTGATCTTTGCGATCTAATACAACCAATTCATTCTGGGTTCTAGTACTTCATGCTTTGTGTTGACGGATTTTTCGTGAAAAATGTGGGTTTTCTATCTTCACAAGAAAAGTGAAGCGTTTGAAACCTTAAAAAATTTCCAACGTAGTAGTTGAGAATGAAACTAGTCGTCACATCAAAACTTCTCCGCTCAGATCAAAGGGGGGGAATTCACCATTGATGAGTTCAGAGACTACCTACAAAATCACGGGATTTTTTGACAAATGCCTCCTCCACACACACTGCAGCAAAATGGTGTTGTTGAGAGAATAAATCGTACTATCATGGAAATGGTGTGATGCATGATCGATGATTGCGGCCTTGCAAATACATTCTGGGCAGAAGTAGCAAAGACAACAGTGTATTTTTTGAACAAAGCACCCATTATTGCTCTTGATGGAGTAACACCACAAGAAGCATAGTCAAAACGAAAAACCATCTATTGCACACGCTAGAGTATTCGGGTGCAAAGCAAGCATGCACATACCCAAACAGAATAGAAAGAAACTAGACATTAATTCATAGAAACTTGTCTTCATTAGGTATAATGAAGAGACTTTTGGGTATAGATTGATGGATCCTAAGATCAGAAAAGTCTACACTAGCAGAGATGTTGAGTTTTTTGAGAAGAAGGAAGTAGAGACTCCTCCTCCAGACTCACAAGAAGTAGATTTTTCACCAGTTATAAACATTGAAGTTGATGTTCCCTTTGAAGATGAAAGTGATGATGGGGATGATAGTGTTGATTAGATAGAACCACGACCCACATGAATAGTTCAATGTATGCCTAAATGGTGGACAAGTACATTATGAGATGCAAGAATGGATGCTCCACTGGATACATCCACCCCTAGACCATGGACTCACAATAAAGCAAGAGAAGAAGTTAACTTTTCTTTGATGAGTAGAGTTATTGAATCAGATAGCCCTCAACAGTCTAGGAAGCCCTATAGTCAAAATCTTGGAAAGATGCTATGGACTCTGAATATCAATCAGTGATGAAAAATAACACTTGACAACTTGTCGATCTTCCACTAGGGAAGAAACCCATTAGATGTAGATGCATATTTGAAAAAAAGTACAAAGTAGATGGGATAGTGGACAAGTATAAAGAAAGACTTGTAGTAAAGGGGTATGCACAAAAAGAAGGCATTGACTACGAGGGGAAATTTTCTCCCACAACTAAGAACAAAACAATCAGAATGATATTTTCTCTAGCTGCACAGTTTGGGTGGAAAGTCCACCAGATGGATGTAAAGAGTGCCTTCCTAAATGGAGATTTATAAGAAGTCTATATGACTCAACCTAAGGGATATGTTGTACCTGGTCAAGAAGAAAAGGTATGCAGACTCAAGAAATATCTGTATGGCCTAAAACAGCCACCCCAGGCATGGTACATCAAGATTGATGAGCATCTCGTACAACATGGATTTGTTATAAATCTATACGATCCCAATCTCTACCTCAAAAAGAAAGGGGGGAGATGGTGATTGTTGTTGCTTATGTCGATGATCTAGTCATCACTAGAAGTTCAATGAGAATGATTGATGTAATAAAGAAAGATCTTAATCGATTGTTTGACATGACCGATATCGGGTTGATGCACTATTATCTTGGATTGGAAGTAGGGCAGAAAGAGAATCATATTTTTGTTTCTCAGATGAAATATACCAAGACTACACTTGAGAAATTCAGGATGATGGATTGCACAAAAATTTCTATACCCATGGAGAATAGATTATAGCTATCTCATTCAAATCCATCCCCTAAGGTAAGTGTCACTCTCTATCGGTAGTTTATTGGGAGTCTCATTTACCTAACCTACACTAGACCAAATATCAACTTTGTAGTAAGCTATCTATCTAGATTCATGCAATAACCCAAAGTTTGTCATTAGAAAGCAGCAAGGTGCATTTTGAGATTTCTCAAAGGATCAGTGGATCTTGGTTTAGAATACAAGAAGAATGACAACTACTTCTTGACTGGATATTCGGATTTAGATCATGCAGGTAAAATTGATGATAGAAAATCCACTTCTGGATTTGTATTCTTTATGGGATATGGACAAATATCACGGGGAAGTAAGAAACAACACTTTGTTTCTCACTCTTCCACAGAAGCCGAGTATCATTCTACAGGAGAAGTTGTTTGTGAAGTGATTTGGCTATGTCGCATATTGGAAGGACTTGGAATACCACAGGAAAAACCCACCACCATGTATGTTGACAATGAAGGTGTTCTCAAACTTGTTCGCAATCCAGTTTTTCATGAGAGAACAAAGCACATTGAGGTACATGTTCATTTTATATGTGAACATGTGTTGAAGCACAACATCTAGCTTCAATTTTGTCTAACTGCTGAACAACGGGTAGATATTTTCATGAAGTCACTTGTACGTGACAAGTTCGAGTTGTTCAGAGAGTTCCTCTCCTCATCCCTTGAGACAATGCACAATTAAGGGGGGGAATGTTAGGATAAAATATTATTATTATCCTAATTAATTATACATTTCATATTAATAAATTTATTAATCATTAATTGTATGGTTATATTTAATTATAACCATCTATTTGTTTGTATTTGAACAATATAAGAGTTGTTTAGTTGTATTTTTATACTTCTCGGATGTAATATTGGAAGCAGTTGTGAGTATTGTTTTACATGTGCAACATTTTTTTTTTTTTTACATATGACTGTACAATACCTATAAGTATTGTAGTCCTGATATTGTAAATTGGTTGATTCTGATTAATATAATTTTTAGGCTTCTGTCCCTATTTACATTTGGTACTAGAGCAAGAATCTGGCTTGTGAAGCAACAAAGGGTTGAAGGAGAAGGTTATAGAGGAAGAGAAGTGTCTTGGAGAAGAATTTTCTTTTCAGGAGAGCTTGTGTTGCCTCCAACAACTTTCTAGACATCCCTACATCACCACAGTTGTCAGTTATTTGTATAGTTCTGTTTGTCTGTCAAGGAGTTTTAGGTGTTGTTATTTGCTTGATTGTTGTCTCTAGTCTTTAAATAGGGTGCCTAGGGCACGATTAGGGTGCCCATGGGTACCATGGTCATTATTTTAGGTGCTATGGTCTGAAAAAAACTTAGATCTAATTTATTTATTCAATTTTAGTCTTTGTCATTTTCCCTCTCATTCCCCTAGGTACTAGTTGGCATGTCAGGTCATTAGTGTCAAAATTTGAGTAAGAGATCCCTATATAAACATAACATACCTACTATCTTATGGATGGAATATCTACCACCAAGGGATAGCTATCTACTAAGGCAAAGGATTGCATTTTGGAATCATTACATCACACACACTACATAGGAAGGGTTATATTCATTCTATTCCATCCACCATTTACATTTTACATCTAGCTATTGCTCCATATCTCTATGTCATTAGCTCTATGGAACCATAGGCACATAAGTACACACACAAGCACACATAACTACATTGGGTTTGGAATGTAGTGTAACACTTAGTTGTAAGTCCACCATTGTGGCAGCTAAGGTTAGTCCGATCCCTTCATATACATCTTTATTTTTTAGGGATTTGATGCTTTGTATGAGGTTTTTCAGGTAGATATTCATTACAAGTTTACGGTGACATAAGAAAAGTTACTACAAAAACCACACAACAAAGATAGAGACACTACAAAGATCCAGTAACACTTCCAAATTCAGGTCCTGATCTGTTCTGTAGACCAGAGTACCCATACTATAGACTAGGGCTCCCATAGGTGCCTTGATCCTCTTCCAAGTGCCCTAGTATGATAAAATCTTCATCTGATGAAATTTCCTTGGTTGCACTATCATACTCTTCTTCGTACGCACATCATCATGTTCAGTTCAAAATCACATCAAGGTAAGTTATTTTTCAGGTTAGTACCTTATCCCTCCTATTTCAATTATTTCATTTAATTTAAATATCAAATAAAATGAGTTAACATCTACATTTCAATTTACAATATTTATTTCATTGTTATACTATATGGATCAAATCTTAAATTATATATTTCAGTTAATTAGGCTATGCCTATTGGGATAATGAAGGATGCATCTATTATCATTTAGGGAGCCATGTTTACTAGAGACTATGAGGTGTTTGAGCTTGCTAAAGTAGATAAATTTATAGTATTACTTAGATGACCCTAGTACTATGCAAACAATGCTGATCTACTCTTTAACAAGAGATACATTAGTTTTGAAAATAAGGATGAGCACATGATTATACCTCTGTTTGAAAATACGATGGAGCCTTATGTTGAACCCTTGAGTGAGGAAGAGCTTAATCGAGTTTATACATAGACCGTGCACCAATCTCGAGACTCTAGAC
>CM034152.1:514387308-514436736 GCA_019776745.2 Taxus chinensis | reverse complement strand
AAATTTAGATGCTGTTAGTTAGGGACTAAGTAGTTTAGTCAAGGTTTTTCGCTAAAAAAACCTCTCCAAGTTTGGTGATTTCTCTTAATTTTTCTGCCAGATTTCAACATTGAAAAAATTATATTGGGGGGGTGAGGACTTGAACCTCAAAACCTTTTCCCGTTTTTAAGGCTTTCTCCATAATCACTCAGGTATCTATGCCGCGTGGCATAGGAAAAGGAGAAACTTGTATTTAAAAAAAATGGATGGAATTCAAAAATCACCTTTTTTTTTAAAAAAATGTGACCTAGCAGGAGTTAAATCTACAAGTGGCATGAGATTGAAGGAAGGTAGTAGGGTATATCCCACCCTATTTCTGCATAAAAACTGGATCTCCAAAGCTTTTCACGCCACTTTCTAGTTTTTGCTATCTCTTATTTTATTTCCCTTAATTAATTCCTCTCCACCGGTTTAATTTAAGCAGGTTTTTGTTCTTATTTCTTGTTGTCGCTGCTTCTTTTTGTTTCCACCGTGTATTGCTTTGATCTTTGTTTTTTAATTTTAAACCATTTTTGTTATCTGAATAGAAATTGCGCATCAATTTACTGTAAGGTCAATTAGAGATGTACAAGTCACGTGTGTGCATCACTAAGCCTCCTTTGTATTTTATTTTGTATTGTTGCAGGTTGTGTGGAATCACTGTTTGGTTTGCAGAGTCATGGCAATGTAAGAAGGATGGATTAGTCTTCAAACAGAGCTTGGCCATTTGGTTTCCATGTTGGTGATGTGACCTCTCCCAACCAAAATTGAAGAACACGCCTTTTACTCATCTAAAGAACCCAGTGCGGGGTCTATTTAGCTCAGCCTCTTTAACTTTGTGTAGGTTCGGTGGATGGCCTAGCCAACAATACAATTTTCCATTCTTTGATGCCCTCGATATGGGCTTGGCCAAATAAACAAACAACTTGTCAAGAACCAGGTAGAAACACCTCCAAATTTGATAGTAGACTACTATAAATACTTCTCTAATATTAGAGATAAAACTTGGGAGAAATTTTTTTTTTACATTTCTATACCTGCAACATATTTTACCTAGTGCTGGGTGCACCAGTGCAAAAAAAAATTATGTTTCAAACACCTGGAACAGAAGAGGGGGTTGTGGTGATGCAGGGATGTTTGGAAAGTTTTTGGAGGCGGCAAAACACAAGCTCTCCTAAAAATTAAAAATTATTCTCCAAGACCACTCTCTTCCTCTTACAACCTTCTCCTAACCCTTTGTTGCTTCACAGGCTAGATTCTTGCTCTAGTACCAAATGTAAACACGGATGAAAGCCTAAAAAATGTATTAATCAAAATCAACCAATTTATAATAGCAGGATTGCAATACTTATAGGTATTATACAGTCATGTGAAGACAAAAGAAAATGTGCAAGGTGGTTTTTAATTAAAAACAATATCACAACTGCTTCTAATATTACATCGGGGAAGCATAGGGAAGCATAAAAATACAACCAAATAATTATATTGTAAAACAATATAAACAGCTCCTGTATTGTTTAAATATAAACAAAATAGATGGTTATAATTAAATATCACCATACGTAATATTAATAAATTTATGAAGGGATGCAAGGCAATAAATTAATTAGATATAAAATATTTTATCCTAACATTTAGCATTCGCATTGTATGAAAGTGTAGGGAAAAATGTATTCATATTTCCAATCTCTAACTACATGCTTAAGATCTACTCCACTGGAGATAGAACTCAGTCAAAGTTTGTGTTTTTGGATCCAATAATTTGAAAAAAAATTGATCCATCCACTCCAATCGGTGGGTCGGATGAATGTAATACTTCCAATTTAAGAGGTCTCTAGAAGCACAATGCGAAATGGATGATGAGCTTCAATAGGTCATCTGAAGCGATTGCAAATAGATAGATCATTCCCATGTTGTTCATCTAGGAAGTAAAGGATCTACTCCCAAGTTAGTCATCTATGACGTTGTATGTAACTCCCCAACAGGTCCCATCTGGGAGGCCGATTTAGTTGATGATATGATTTCAATTGTTATAAATGTGAACACGGTGATTGATCATTGTTACTCATAGAGATATTTTACTCTAGTTACCCCAGGTTAGGTCTTAGGGAATTGATAGAATTGGTGAATATCACATGGAGACAATTTTAACACTTGTTTTTCCCTAGTTAGGTCATTAGGGGTAAGTGATGAAGAATGTCGCATATAAATTAGTATATTTTTGCCCCAAATAGGTTCATTAGGGGGAATTTAAGTGAGATGTCATGATGTGACTTAGTACATGTTTGAAAATGATGTTGGACAGTGTTTCTTTACCATATGGTAATGTAAGGGGGATTATCGGATGACCCCAATAATTTCCCCCTTTCGTTGAAAGGGGAAGTGATGGAAAAAAAAAAAAGAAAAAAAATAATGAATCGCTAAGACAAAAGTGAGCACAAATGATAGCAAGTGGTATAAATCACCAAAATGTGTCAGGAATTGGTGGGAGACAATTTCACAGAGGATATAATGCACATGTAATTTTTATGTTAGGGTTGTAGGTAGAATTATAAAATAATTCCACAAACCGGGTGTAATCAGAGAAGAAACACTCAGATATGACAAAATGAATGTAGTGGTGTTTAGTTGTGAGAGTAAGTGTGAAATAATGACTATAGTAAAGTAGGAGAAAAGTAACTATAATAATAGTAACTAAAATTTGTTAGTCACTTTTCATTTGGTTAGTTACACAATTGTGAGATGAAATGTGCAATGAGTAAATGCCACACGTGAAGAAGTGTGTCCAGTCAATTTGAGAGTGATGGCGACCCGCCGTATTGTTACATACGATAGCAAAGTTGGTTACTTATTTTTTCAAAAATGTATGGTGTAGTATTCGTATTTGTTGAATAATTTTTTACAAATTGAATATTTTTTCATTTTCTCAGCATTTGGAGACTAACAAGAGCAATGAAGATGTTAGTGACCCTTTGGGATAGGCTCCCAAACCCTAAATCATCGGGTGCTAGTGTCTGCTTTTTGGGTGCCCTAATCTCGAAAGGTGTTATTTTGCCTAGAATGGTGAAATCAAGTTTGTAGTGTATCTTAATGTGATAGCGAGCGTCGTTTTTTTTTTTTAAATGTTCTAATGTTGCATTTTTTTACTTGTGATGTGCAGAGAGACATTCAACTCAAGAGATTTCCGCAATGACGTCATTGAGTTTTCGTTGCTTGGATTGGGCCTGTCCGATCAGATTGGGATG
Organism: Taxus chinensis; assembly: GCA_019776745.2. Taxonomy (NCBI): domain Eukaryota; kingdom Viridiplantae; phylum Streptophyta; class Pinopsida; order Cupressales; family Taxaceae; genus Taxus; species Taxus chinensis. Next base: position 514,433,473 of record CM034152.1, on the reverse strand, counting down.
TCATGATCATGTTGTCCTTATGCACTCGCATGGATGGGGGGATGTGCCCCATAATTTCCTACGTTGACTACATTATTCGAGAGGTGGTGTGTGCGATACGGGCATTTTTTTCTTTCCTAGTGGGGGCAAAAGGGAGATGATTGGTACGTTAGAGGATGTATTATCAATATTTGGGATTGTTGGTTTTGAGTAGAATTACAAGTGATTTGTTTTTTTCTATTAACAGGATATGGAGAGACAGATGCATCTGCTAGATTGTAATTTTATAGTGGACTCGAGGACCCTACTACAGGCTCATATCAATTTAGATGTTATTTTATAGTCTTGGGTCCAACTTGTAGACGAGTTTATAGAAGTGTTTGGTTTCATCTATACGTTGAACATTGAGGAGGTGTAGGCATCTATATAAGATGCATGATATTTGCCACAAATAGAGGAGGTGAGTACTAGATACATGTGGGTTGGCCACCTATATAGATATATATCCAATTTACTCATGATTAGCATTGTGGTGGATAGATCCACTACACATTTGCGTGGTATGGGCTTATTAGACATACAGTGTGGAGACTTTTGGGGGAGGTCAATGAGGAATGGGTCTAAAATAGAGATTCTATTAGAGGAGGATGGATTAATATTCCGGACTAGGATGGACATACATCTTTAGGGAACTGATAGATAGGATGGGGTGCACCGAGGCACTTATATGGAAGGCCATACCATGACTATGGATGATTGGCCCTGAGGATATTGTACAGTTGTGTTGTATTACGGAGGACTATTTGGTTTTAGAGTAGCGATTCCTCTGTGTGGTCAAATTGTTTTCAGGAGGCAGAGAGAGCATATGATAGTTAGGAATGGCTTCAAGATTTGCCCCTAGAGCCATATATATGTTTGAGATCTATCAAGTACCTGAAGCTAGGGCCAGAGCTAGACCAGAGCCTACAAGAGAAGTTACTTTTACCCTCCCAATCTAGAATGAGATGATGCGGGCATCGAGTTTTGATAGACTAAACATACGGGTTTGCATAGAGGATTCCTGCACATGCTGGTGGCCCACTAGTGGGAATTTTTATCCCATTATTTTCATGTCTAGGGGGTTACACAATGGAGGTGAAGGGGGAATCCCATGCCCCTTGACAATGTGCAACAGTTGTAGTTGATGTGAGTCTTTGGACAATTATTTTTGTGTAATGTTTTTGTTTGACATATGTTATAGTGTGATTATCTATGTGTTGTTTATGTGTATTTTAAGGTGATGTGTATTGGTCCCCTAATAGTTGCATAGCCATCCACATCTTGATGCAGATGTGTCAATGAATGTAAACTTGGTAGAGGTCTGCTTGAATGATGGAATGAGATATCATGTGAGCATTGCCCTTTATTGAGCGCCACAGTGTCATAGGCAGCAGCAACAGTAATGGTGTTACTATTGGAGAGGGATATGCACGTGAGGAAACGTAACAAGTCAGAGGTCCTGTGGGTGGTGGTCCCTGTGTGGAATTGTTTGCACTATACGTGGATTTGTTGCAGGCAATTATTTTTCAGAGCAGTCTATGAGAACCATTATTGTGTAAGAAGTGGGAGGGTTGAGGCCGTGAACAAACGCACAAAGTTAGTGGGAGAGGCATCTAGTTCCTAGGGATTTTGCAGCCGAGAGCAATAGTGATGAATTGAGGTGTGCTTAGTATTTTAATTGATGTAGGGGAGTTTTTTTCCTTAAGGATAATTATATTTGCGATATCTGTATGGACAATTGATAATATATATATATATTATATATATATATAGATATCTTGTATATGTATCATTATATGTATATTGTCTGTTGTATGTATGATGTTGTATGTATGTTGTCTGTATGTAATGTAATCTATATCTCTATTCTTATATCTATATATACATATATACAACAACATACAGACATACTACAGACATACATATATCTATAATATATAGATACATATAGATATATAGCTATATATCTATATATTAGCTTCTGTTGTGGTGGAATCGAGGTGTATGATGGGGGAATTGTGTTGGATGTATGTGATGTTTTTTGTATAATTTTAATGTTTATTAAATGAAATTTTGTAATGCTAGTTAGTATAATGAATGATAATAGAATGACTTAAAAACATGACATATGAGAATCGAACTACCGTGTTGTAATGAAATGTGTGTCAAGATAATGTCATGTAATCATAATGTTGTGTGATAAATGGTGGAAATTAGTGATGCCCCTAGTGTATGAACTGAATTGGTTCATTTAATTAAGACCCCTCAGTAAGTTCAACAGTGACTGGCAAAAATAAGAGTGATTCATCAGAAATGATTGGGTGTTCTAGATGAACGATGAGTGCGGATGAAAGGTTCCTTAGAGAAAACCTGAATAATCATGATGAAAAGAACAAAAAGAAACCAAGTTTTTCAATTGGGGGTAAGGGTAATACATCACCTACCAATCCCAAATGTGGGCAAAGTGGGTGAACCATGTGGGAGAGGGAATCAGCGTGTGAATATGTGCCAAACTGAATGTCACATTGACTTCTGGTGGCATGTGTAAAAGGTATGGGTTGTGGAGGCCAATGTGAAGGAGCGGCGTGATGTGGGGATAGCGTGAAATGTGATGCATAAGATGTGTGGTGCCCATTTTTTTTTCCTCTTCCTCTACATTTTTCCATGTTTCCCTCTTGGCTCTTGTGCTCTGAAATGTTTTTTCCTCATGAAATCGATGTGTGAAGTTTGTAGCTCCATTCTTTGCCTTGATTGTTTTCCAACTCATTCACCCTTTCCCCTAATTTGCTAAGGAGACGGGTGTGGGTTTGCCCTAGTTTGAGAAAAATGCTTTGATTCCCCATCTTCACTTTGGTGTAAAAACAACTCGTGTCTACATTGAATGCTTGAGTTGTCTCTTTTTTTTTTTCTCTCCATTTTTTCACATTTTGAAGGAATCTCTACGGTTTCCCTTGCGTTTTTCCCTAATTTTTTCCGGTGCAACACCTCTAGCTAACCATTTTTTTTTCCTTTCCCGAGTTTTCCCAACCTTTATTGGAGCTCAAAATGTTTTTGTTTTAATACATATTACACTCAACATACTTCCATGTCATAAATTGCTTGAATCACTTTCCTTTTCTTTTGATTGAAAAAATTCTTCACCCCGAAAAAATTGATTTGGGGGTCGCTGGCGATTTTGCATTTTTTTTGATGGTCATACAAGCGTCCTGTGCCCATCAATTCTAGCTCATATGCTTTTGCCACATAGCCCAATTGTAAGTTGACAAGCATCGGTGGGTCATTTCTAAAAAACTTAACATTTTTATGTTTTGGAAAAATGTGCAAGTTGCCCCCATATCTCCGTAGGCCCCAGAGGAGGACACGTGGCAAGAAAGAAGATGGAAAGGTGGAGGAGTTTGATATTTTTTTCGGCCCTTTGGAAAAAGGGAAAACTTATAAAGGAGACCCGCAAACTCGCAGCCAATTGGGCTGAGACACGTGTTAGCATCAAGCACAGAGCGTAAGCGGTAGATATCCAGAGGTTTGATATTCCTTAACCTTTTTCCTAAAAGGGTTAAAGTCCTTAAAAGAGGGTGGGCCCGAAAAAGAAAAAATTAAAGGGGATTACAACGGGTCGGCGGGCCGCCAAAGGAAAAAAGAAATGTTTTTCCTTTTTGGCAAATGATTAAATAAAGTGGTAGATTTGAAGCATGGCTCATAAGTAATCATAGGGAGAAACATGTAGGTATAGAATCATAAGGTGCGGGTCTATGGGGATAATTTGAAATTTTCCTTTTTCCAAAAAAGGTGGAAATGTTATAATCGAGTTGTGATTTCACTAGTACCCACATTGGGACCAAATGTGTCAAGCTCATTTTTTAAAGGGCAGAGGGCGAGACAAAATGTCAAAAAAATTTCATTTTTCTAAGTGTTAAAATGTCACAAAGTGATCTCAGCCCCTTTCCATCACAATGTGACACGTGGCAGGGGGGCCCAGTCAAGATGAAAGAATAAAGGAGATCAATGTTACTGTGCATTTTTTTAGTTTTATCCCCATCTTGAGCTCTAGGAAGCTTGGAGCTGTGATTTGTTACAATCAATTGTCACCAATGGTTTCGTGAATTCATGTCGTTTTTTTTTTCCTTCAAGATCACTGAATCAATTTGAAAATCAATTGCATATCTGAGGTACTTTTTGAAATGAACATTTTTTAGGGCTGGAGCATAAAACGTGAATACCATATCCAAAATGTTACAGAGATGAATTTGGAAATGGTACATTGAAAATGATGAAAAAGGAGCATGCTGCATGAAGAAGGAGGAAGACGTTCTCCTAATGCAAACTATGATGCAAAATCCCCAACAATTCACCTTTGTCGAAACACCTGGAACTTTTTGTTACAAATATGTTAAACTTTCCCTGCCTATGAATCTGCTGGGAATTTGTAACCTTGATGCTTGGCATATTTTTTTATTGGGAGAGGCTTTGATGTATAGAGATATATATAATGCATGTTTTAAGACATGTAAAAGGTTGAGAGTTCATTTTCATGAGAAAATCTCATCTTCTGAGAAATCTTTCTGAGAAACCAGGTTAACTTCCTTTGTGTCAAATTTTCATTCATGTTAAGTTGGTTACAAGTGTATAGCCATCAACAAGCTCTAAGTTGTTTACATAAACTCTCCCCTACTGATTAATCTGATAACTTTGAGTTACTTTGTTTAAATCTCTAGCAATTTTTGTTGTTTTTTATTTATTAGTTCATTTTAGAATTTTGCAAGTATTTTTTTCTAGTTCCTATTGCCATCTTATATCAAATCCATCTGAATCACACAGTCTCAGTCCTGTATAGTTAGTGGCATCTACATTTCATATTCCGAGATCTTTCATCTGGGATGAAATAAATGATTTAAATCACTGTTCTTTCGTTTGTTTTTTTTTTGATAAGAGATTGTTTGTAGCTTTTTTTGGTGTCAACCTTAGGCGTGATGTTATCTTAGAACAGATTTTTGATGTTTTATTGGGTTTTTCTAACTCTAGCCTTTCCGTGCTAGAATCTCAAAGATTGTGTGAAAAGGTGCAAATCTGGCCTCCATTGATGCAACCTTCTGGTTGAAGGAAATGTTTTAAAACTATTTTAAAGCTTTCTATTATGAAGTTCTCTCCATTTTTTAAGTTCCTCAGATCTGGCAATTCCAATCTATCTTGGTGAACTCAACCCACCCAAAAAATCTTCAAAACAACTATCCTAACCGTGTTTTTACACCCCTGTTTTTGAACCTGTAGACCCATAGAAGATCAAAATCCATTTTCTAAAGTATGGTAGAACGATCAGGATTTTAAAATGTCCTTCAATAACCCTTGCCTTGCATTGAAAGTCTCGCCATAATTCTGGAAGTGACAACATTATGAAAGTCAGATTTTGGGAGTGTGATCATATTTGCGCAAGGCCCTTTTCATACTATTTACAAAAATGGAGGGATATCTTCATCTCCTCACTCTTTAAGGGTTACAAATAGTTTCTCTTACCTGGGTGAAATGCACCAAAAACCTAAAATAGTTAGGAAAAGATCAATTCCTATTTGAGTGCTATCCATCTCTCCATAAATTTGAATGCTAGTTAGATCATATCCAGGGCTACAAATCGACACACACCATGATCCACCTATCTTCAAGCTTCATTTCATATCTTTGGTGCTTCTCAGACTGAAAAGGAGAAAAAAATTGGGTACCAACACCAGTGGCGCCGTTGCCGGGGAATTAGTTCAATTTGATCCATATTCATACATATTTGAGATATTTGAATGCATATCAAACCCTGGTAATGTCTCTTACAAGTTCTATCTGCAAATATATTGTTAAAGCATCATTCTATACTCATATTTGCAAGGTGTATGAAAAGGTTTCAAACTCTTTCTGTAATTTTATTAGTTTCCAGCAGTAGGTGCACTTCATTTGCATTTTTGGTTGATAAATTCAAGAAAAAGGAAGGTTTGATCTATAAAGTTTGGCAAGATTTTCAGTGCTGATAGGTATTTGACAAAGTATTTTAGTGCATTTGCACAACTAAGGTGAAAGTTCTTAGTGGTGACTCCATGTTGTTTTGATCTTAATAAATATTAGTGTCTTAGCTTTCTGTCCTTTATTTTTGTGTTGCTAATCTATGCAAAACTAGAAGGAAGAATATATCTCTTCATTAGAGACTCTGCTAAGAAGTTATTTTTAGATTCAAGGAACTCAGAGTTAGAAGGGAGAAGAGTTTGAAAGGTGGTTGGAGAGAAAATATCAAGGAAGGAGGCTCCCTTGGTTGAACTTGAGATTAATTAGCCTGTAATTGAGGACTATAGTTCTTCAAATAGATCTGAATTAGATAGTCCTCTTGAAAATTTGCATTCTCCATCTAGAGAGGGACCTTCATTTGTCTTTGAAAATATTTCTCCTCATTATGCCACTATTTTTTCCAAATCTTCTAGAGTTTATCAAGAAGTTGATCCTATAGGGGATATCCATTTTGAAGATTACATTTCTATTCCTCAGAGACCTCTCACTCCTCATCATTTTGTTTCTCCTCCAATATCACCACCTCAAAATAATATGGCTCAACCTAGACCTCCATTTGTTGTTAACATCTTTGGTCCTATAAAATTTATAGGAATGGATGGTTATCCAAATGTTGTCCCTCAAGATGTCAAGAATAGGTTGCCAAAGTTCCAAGGTGACAATGCAATAACTGGTGATCAGCACCTAAAAAAAAATTTAACATGATAGAGGACTTTGAGATTGAGCATGAATATGTGTATGTCAAATTGTTCATTCATACACTAGAAGAGGATGTAAGGGATTGGTACAAGGCTCTACTTGATGATTCTATTGATTCTTGGACTAAGATGAACAATGCATTTAGGTTGCAAAATGGTGAAAAAACTAATCCTAGGTTTCTATTGTCTTAATTTGAAAATATCAAGAAGAACCCCAATGGATTAGTGTATGAATTTAACACAATATTTAACAAGACATTGAGGAGGATACCTATTAATTTGAGGCCCTATGATGAGTCTTGTTTAATCAAATATGTAGATGCATTTGATAAGAAATCAGCCTACTACTTGAGGGGTAAAAACCCTACTAATTTGAGGCAGGCCTTCACCATGGCACTGCAGATTGAGAACAATATCAAAGAAATTGGGAAACCTCTCAAAAGGGATGGTGTAAATTTGATAAACCCTAAAAAACTCCAATCTAGAAAGGTGGTGATTTAGAGGAGGTGTTGAAAACTTTGGCAAGGGTTGTCAAAGAAATTTCATACAAGTTAGCCTAGGTAGAGAAAGGAATTGGCCAGACTTCACGAGGTCAGAAAAAAGCAAAAAACCATGACATATTTTCCAATCATCCTAGGGGTGATCAGAGATCTGATGATAGAGGGAAAGGACCCATGGGGTCTGTAAATAGACATCCTCAACCACGTGAAGGAAGAGTGTTACCTGATCCCCTAACTGATAGGTTTGTTGTTGTTGAGGAAGTTGTTTATATTGATTGGTGTGATAATTGTTTTCTACCCCATCCTCCATGTGAAATGGACCAGAAATATTGTGAATCTAATAATGATGATGGTACTGATGATGATATTTACATGGTGGGTTGTTCTTCAAACTCACAAGAAGGAGTAACATCAACTAAGGTAATAAGTGCAAGGACAGCTAAAACTTTTTGGGATTGCATCAAACGGGTACAAATCCTTATTCCCTCTCATACTCTTGAAGTTTATGCATTGCAAGATTTTGAAATTCCTAACATTTACTTTGAATACTTAAGAGCTTTGATGATTAAATAAGTATGATGGTGGTATCCCTTCAGAGGAAGATAGATAATTATTAATGAATGTTGTTGTGGCTCAAGAGAAAAAGTATAACACTAGGAGCAAGGTTGTTAAGGGATTTGGGCCTCAAGCCAAACCTAAAACACCCTTGCTTACAAGTACTCCCAAATAAGCTATCCTAGAAGAAAAACACCTACCAAAAGCTCTGTTGTCCCAAGCAAAAATTACAGTCCTCATGCCCAAGCTGCTAAGAGTCCCATGCCATCTAATGAATCTACTTGTTTCCCTTCCAATGTTGCCTTGCCAAAGAATATTCCCTATGACATAGCCCAACTATTGAGCCAAATCAAAGTGAGTGTTCCAATCATTGAGTTGCTTAGTATTCTTGAGCATAAGAAGAGAGCATTTGAGAACTTGGGATTAAAAGAAAAAAAACAAGTTACTCCTCACAGAATGTAAACGTGTTTAAACTCCTCCTCAATCATTGCAACCTTGAAACACCACCAGCAATTAGAGAGTTTTTTTGGTGGGGGTGGTGGGGGGGGGGGGGTTGGGGGTGGGGGGGGGGGGGGGGTGGGGTGGTTTGGGGGGGAACCACCAAGGTTACTTAAGGAACGTCTTTGGTTAAATCTTAGTTGAATGTGGAATCCCTTTTCACTACCTTGGGTTATCAAGACAAGTTTGTTACATAAATGTATGTGACTCCTCTGGGGCACATGTAATGTCATGCCTTTAGAGGTCATGAATTATTAGGAATCAAAGTGACATAGCGTATGAACGTGTATTCTTATGGATTCAGGAAGTTTCCCAGTTTTTGGATGTGCCAAATATCTGGTGGTGCCCTTCCCATCTTAATCCTAGCGGAATTAAAATGTGGATGTTTGTGATTTTTGATTGCCCTGCCAAATGGGGGGGTTGTTATTATCAAGGAAATGGGCTACAAGTATTGGTGGGAGTGTCCAAATGGACATGTATTACGCCGCTATCCCCATTAAAGGAAACTTAGTAAATTTATATGGAGAGAAAAAGACGTTGTACCTTATCGAAGACCCAAACAATGCATCTTATGAAGTTTTGCAGGAAGATGCTAGTACTGATCACTTTGTGAGTTTTTTGGATTTTAGGGAGTATGAAGTTGTTGAAAACATATCTCCTAAGTATACTAATTTATCTAGGAATTTGGTCCTTGATTCAACCTTGAAAATTTTTAAAAGGTTTGACCTGAACACAATGGAGGAGCTTCAAAGAAACTAGATGGTTTACAAATTTAAAAAAGAAGAAAAAGAGGTATATTTCAAGTTACTAAAAACATATTAGAACCTCTTAGCATGGTCATATCTAGCATGGAGGACATTTGGGGTTTCCCCTTGATTTTTTTTCTTTGAATCAAGGTTTTCTTACCAACTTATACAGTGTATGGGGTTTGGCTTTTGCTCTATTTTTGGTGTTTTGTTGGTTTGTGGTTTGCCTTGGTGTGTCGAAGCCATTTTTTGTTAGTTTCTCAACTGGTTTTTGGGTGGCTTTGGCTCATGAATCCATTTTCTCAATGGATTATTTTGGCACTTGGTCTAATTTTGTTCTTATGGCACTCACTGGGAGTTCCTATCCCCAAGCAAGAGCCAATGTTGGTGCCAATTTTTTTCCTCTATCATTTTTCCATGTTTCCCTTTTGCTCTTTGTGCTCTAAAATGTTTTTTCCTCATGAAATTGATGATGTGAATTTGTAGCTCCATTCTTGTGCATTGGATTTTTTGCAAACTCATTACCTTGCCCTAATTTGCTAAGGAGAAGTGTGTTTTTGCCATGTTTCTAAGAAAAAATGGCTTTGGATTCTCCCATCTTTTGCATTTGGTGAAAAAATAACTTGTATCTGCATTTGAATGCTTTGAGTTATTCATTTTTTCCTCCATTTTTGCACCATTTTGAAGGAATCTCTAAGTTTTCCCTTCTTTTTTTCCCTAATTTTTCCCATTCAAATGCCTCTGCCACTTTTCCCATGTTTTCTCGATCTTTGGAGCTCGAAATTATTCATTTTATACATATTTGCACTCAAAATTCCCTTGCCATGGTTGTGAATTGCTTTGAATCACTTTCCATTTGTCTTTGGATAGAAAAAATTCTTCACCCACGAAGAAAAAATTGATTTTGGGGCTCATTGGAAATTTCTGCATTGTTTTACGGTCATACGGGTGTCCTTTTGCAGTCAAATTCTAGCTCATATACTTTTACATATGTGTCCATTTGTAATTGGACAAGTATCGGTGGGTCATTTCTAAAAAACTTAACATTTTTGTGTTTTGGAAAAATGTGCAAGTTGCCCCTGCATCTCCATAGGCCCTCAGCTAATCAGAGGAGGACACATGGCAGAAATCAAGGGCAGAGGGGATGCAGATGGTGGAGGTTTTTGAAGTTTTTTGCCTTTGGAGGCAGAAAATGTTAAAGTGAAATTTTGAAGCGCAACCCCGTGGCCAATCATAGGTGGACACGTGGCGGGTCGGCGGAGGCAAAAGGGAATTTTTTCCCTTTTGCAAAAAGACTTAGAATGGAAAATTTGAAGCGCTGGCCCATGAATGAACCACAGAGGGACACGTGTCAAGGGAGAAATGGGAGGCGCGGGCCCGCGGAAGAAAAATGGAAAATTTTCCCTTGGCAAAAAAAGGGGTTTAAACATGAAATAAGCTTACGGAATTTTAGTGATAGAGAGCATGACATGTGTCAAGGACAGAGGCAGAGGTGCGGGCCTGCGGGGAAAAAAGTGAATTTTTTCCAAATTCCAAAAAAGGGTCAAAATGCGCAGAATTGAGCCGCGATCCCAATGGGACCCACCATATGCCACATGCCATCACCAAATTTCAAGGGCGAAGGGGCGGAGAAAAAAGTCAATTTTTTTCATTTTTTCCAAAAATGTTAAAAAGTCAAAAAATGAGCCCGAATTCATTCCCAATCATATTTTGACACGTGGAGGGCCCAAATTGAAGGAGAAAGAGCAGATCAAGGGTAACTGTACATTTTCATTTTTGGCCGCCATTTTTGCTCCAGGGAGTGTGAAAATGCGAATTTTGCATTATTTTTCATCGAATTTTTGGTGAATTTGTGTCCTTTGTGCTTGCAAAGATCAATGCAAGTGGTTTTAGGGATTAATTTGCAGATTTGAGGTGTTTTTGAAATAAATTTTTACTCAGGGCTGTGCAAAACGTGAAATATCAAATTATAAAGTTGCAGAATCAAATTTTTGGAATGATAAGGATGAAATGATGAAATGAAAGAGGTCTGCATGCTTGGAGAATGAAAAACGTGCCTCCACAATGGATAATGATGAAGGATTTGTAATGATTCGCCATTTTTGAAAAACCTAGCAACTTTGGTTGCAAATTTGTTAAATGTCCCTATCTGCATATCATGTTGGAATTTTGTAACAAACTTGATGCTGGACATATTCTTTTCTTGGGAAACAAGGATCAAATGTAATTGAAAGTTATATAATGCATGTTTTGAGACATGCAAAAGGTCGGAGAAACTTAGAATTTCATGGGAAAATCTGGGAAGAAGCCCATTCTCTAAGAAACCGCCTGAGAACCATTTCTAATTCCTTTTGCATCAGATTTGTATCATGATGAGTTGGTTTCAGTTGTAAAGCCATCAACAAGCTCTGAGATTGTTCTTATAACATTCCTCTGCTGATAGATTTGATCATTTCTGGATTATTTTGTGTTGTCTCTTGGCAAAATTTGCATGCACTTATGTTCCAGAATGTTTTTCATTTGTGTTTCGTGCTCCTGTTTCAATCTAGTGTTTGAAAACTCTTTTGATCATACATGGTCTCATTTCTTGTTGATAGTTTAGTGGCATCTGCAATCTCACATTCAGAAGAGCTTTCATCTGATAAAGAGATAAACAAATTTAAAGTCACTTTACCTTCCTTGAATTTGGAGATTGTTGTAAACCTTTGGGTGCACCTTAGGTCATGATAAAATAGAGATTTCTAGATGCTTTGTTGGTTCATCTGCTTCAAGCTTTTGTGGCAAGTTATCAAAGATTGTGTGGAAGAGTGTAGGGCTTCCATTTGGTGCACATATCTTGGTTGAAAGAGTATCTCAACCCTTTTGAAGCATTTTGCTGTGCGGGTCTTACAAATTTCTTGCAAAGGTCCTCAAAGAATTTGGCAAATTCTGGTTAGTCTTGTCTAAAATCTCTCACCAAAAATTCATTCAGGATAACTAATCCTACCCCATACTACCCCTGCATTGCATTGTGTGTCAACAAAAGAATACAATCCATTTACAAAAATGCACAAAGCAAATTAGGATCATACCATGTCTCTAGCAGCCTCAGCCTTGTCTTGAAAGCATTTCCATCATTTAGTAGTGACAGCTCTATTGAGTTTGAATAATGAAAAATTGATCATGTTTTCCCAAGGCCATCTCCATACAATATGCACAGTATAAGGATATCTCCACCTCCTTCACAAAACAGAGGCTGCAATACAGGTTCTCTTACCTTGGTTGAAAGGCACAACCTAAAATAGTGAGGATTAGATCAAAATCCTTTCAAGGTGCTATCCACTTCTTCAAAGCCTGAGTGCTAACAAGTCAGATAAATTGCTTCCCCGGCTACAAAACGACATATAAATCATTTATCTGCCTCTGAGTGTCTTGTAAAATCCATGATGCTGCTCAAGTTGTGAAGGAGATTAAATTTGGGTACCAACAGTTTCCTTGTGCAATATTTGGGCTCATTAAAGATCTTGTATTTTTTTTGTGAATTACATTTTAACATTGTACACATCCTTGGTTTATTGCTACATGTTGAAAATGTCATTAACCTTTGTATAGCCATAATGCTATCTGACTCAATAAGTTTAATGAGCCAGACAACTGCTACTGTCAATATCCATTGGAAATATTCAAACAGATTCGCTGTTGTATTTTATTCTTGGTCTAGACTGCTAGCGAACTTCTCTACTGGAACGAGTTAATCCGAAGCGTGGATTCAATCTCCAGGCAAATGATAAAATCATAGTTTCTAGGTCTGCCCAAACATGGACAATGTTTGTCCTGCTCTGGATGAATTTTTAATATTTATTAAAGTCACAAGGTCCACGTGCATGGCTTTGTTCTCCGTTTGCACAACATGTACTCATCTATTGCGTGGACAAGTGCTATCTTAAGGCTCTTGGTCAAATTCTCTTAGAACAAGGGGCTGGTTTCAAAACATTTGCGGAGACCAACATAGTTCCTGACTACCAAGTTGTCTAACACTTTTGATAAGATTGACATGTAATATGACCTTGAGATGATGGAGTATATTTAATGTATTATATTTTCTATGATAAGATACCAGCTTTCCGGGCTTACATGCTATGACCAATGACCAAACAGTTTGCACCCAGCCTCATCCATTGGGTTTCCTTGAGTTGTATGCAGCATTTTACCCAATTTCAACACTGTATTATGTCTCTGATGGATTTGAGCCTGGGACTATGCATGGGAAGTCCCAATGCTTTTACCACTAGAGCTCAACCCATTCGATACTATTATATCAGTCATTAGATAACTTATAATATAAATAATTACAATATTTATGCATGCATCATTTCAGCAGAAATATTGCTTATAATTTTCTTAATTCATGTTTTTTAATATTTGTTTTAAAATATATAATATTGAATGTAGTTTAATTTTTGTATTTATCTCTTGTAATGAACCAGACCCTTAGAAATTCCCAAAACCTTTTCCTCCTGTTCATACTATGGTTAGTATAAGAACCATGTATGATTGAGAGAAATTTAAGCAAGCTTCCCTTTGATATTAACCATTGCACATTTTGTGAAGCAACCTTGAGAACTCAATCCCTACTACATATCTCTTTGCAATTTGTTTTCTTAATGGAGTCAACACTTTCCATGCTTTTCATTTCTTTTAGTTTCTTGAAAATGATAGATTTTTAATTTCTCCATTTATTCACCAATATACCTCATTAGACATGTTATTGGGTCAAGAAAATGGCATATTTGTAAGACCAAAGAGTACACACATTTGTTACTAATGATTTTGTGTGTATTGTGACTAGCTTGAAAAGGGCTTTAGAGATCAAGAAAGGCAATAAATTTTGGTGGACAGACTGCGAGTACTTGTGTTCAGTACTTACTGTGTTCGACTCGAGCAGTTTTGACAACTGATTATAAAATGCTTTGATGTCTTGCATTTGGTTTGATCATAAAGGAACGGATGTGATAAATATAGTTAAAGATTGTTGAAGCCTACAAGTTCAGCTTGTGTATGGTTTATTTGTTGATGCTTATGGGTATTTTAAGATGGGATGTGTACTTGTTTGTTATTCTTACATACATTTAGGATTTTGGAAAATGTTTGTATAGAGCCGAGGAATTTGAAGTATGATTCATGAGTAATTTAAAGGTTTTTGTTTCTTATATTATCTATTATAATAATTTTGAAGCATTGTAGATGCCTGGTCTCCCATCACAAATAATCATTCAAGAGGTTGACTATAAATAGCCTAGATTTAGATGAAAATAAACAGTAATTTCATGAGGTTCGAGATGATATCAAAATGTAATTCTTGTAAATTGTGGTGATCAAGAATTCTAAGAGTAGATGTCATTGCAAAATCCATGTTCTTTCAACTAGAATTTTTTTTTTGTTTTTCCTATGTGCAATTTTTTTAGCTTTTACTCGAACAAAACCTTATTAGGTTTCTAGGAGAGAGTTCAACACCTAACAAGGAACATATATAGGGGTGCCTGAAGGCTGGACTTACCATCTATTGGGTTCGGCTACCAAACAACTAACCGGCCTTATCTATAGTTGGGATCGAGGGGACCAGCCGTTCTTGAGTGCACGAGCAAGCGGCCTATTGGTTGAAGTCCTTAGTGTATTTTGTATTGTCAAATGTGTAACATTATGCAAGATTCCACACATGCAAATTCTATAGACAATATACATTACTATGAGTGTCTAAGCATATATTTTAAGAAAAGAGAATGGAATTGTTGGGAAGTTCAATATTAGATTTGTAGCAGTTGGCTTGAATAAGCACAAGGTTGAGTCAATTGCACTCGGGGAACCTAATTACATTTGTGTAGTGCACATTGGGGATCGAGTAATCCCTATCACGTTCATGATTGAACCAAGCATTGCCATTTATAAAGAATTAGGATTCACTTTTTAGAATAACTCTTGAGATAACTTAAGAACGATGTATACTTTAGCTAATAATATTGAATGTAATAGAGAAGCTTCAAGAAGGGGTGGAAAGTTCAAAACTCAAGGAGAGCCTAAGAAAGTTACTAGTTCAAATTCAATTCCATCTTCCAATCATGGACTTAATTCTTAATCAATTAAAATGATTGCCATGATCCAAAACTTGTAAAATGAAGTCATTAAGCTGAAAATGAATCACCAACTCTTGTTCCAAACAACTTTCAATCCAATCTTTTTTTACATTGTCAATGTCTTTTTTTGGGGGAACATTTTATTTCTAAAGGAGAGACAAGATGCATATGAATGGGTTGGACTGAACTTAGCTGCCACAATGGTGGACTTACAACTAAATGTTGCACTACATTCCACACCCAATGTAGTTATGTGTGTTTATGTGTGTAATTATTTGTCTAGGGTTCCCTAATGTCAATGACGTAGAGATACGGGCAATAGCTAGATGTAAAATGCAAAAGGTGGATGGAATAGAATGAATACAACCCTTCCTATGTAGTGTGTGTGATGCGATGATGCCCAAATACATTCCCTTTCCTTAGTAAATAGCTAGAATTTTCTAGTAGATAGGTTTCCCTTAAGATAGTAGGTATGTTATGTTTATATAGGGATCTCTTGCTCCAATTCTGACACTAATGACCTGACATGACGACTAGTACATATGGGAATGAGAGGGAAAATGAAAAAGACTAACCTCGAACAAATAAATTAAATCTAAGTTCTATCAGGACCAAGGTGCCTAAAATAAGGATCGAGGTGCCCATGGGCACCCTAATCCCACCCAATACACCCTAGTCAAAGACTAGAGACGACAATCAAGAAAATAACGACACCTAAGACTCCTTGAGATATAACTATGCAAACAACTGATGGTTGTGCAAGACAAATGACAACGAGGACCAATTAACTGATGATAGGACTAGGGGATAGGTCATTATTGAATACTTTTCTTACATGAGTTCCATATATAAAATAACATATTTGGTGGTATAAATGTAATAGTAATTGCATGATTTTGTGACTACATAGCCTTAGTTTTGTTTTCCATATACAACACATTATAAGATGGATGTAATGTAGGTCTCCCCATCTAATTCCATGCTTCCAGAGTGAGCACATTTACCTTATCTCCTGTATCTATCAAGATATTTATTACCAACTAACCATCAATAACTACGTCAAGTGTGATCTCCTTGTCAAATTCATGGTCCTAAGGTGGTAAATTTG
Organism: Taxus chinensis; assembly: GCA_019776745.2. NCBI lineage: Eukaryota > Viridiplantae > Streptophyta > Pinopsida > Cupressales > Taxaceae > Taxus > Taxus chinensis. Next base: position 514,417,201 of record CM034152.1, on the reverse strand, counting down.
CATGAAGTATCTACCACGGGTACTCAACTCTAGCATGTGGTACCTTCTCTAAGATCCATTCCCCTAGAAATGGGATGATATTCTTCTGGTGTAGCATATTACACACCTCCTTAAAATCATCCACATCATTCTACAGGATCTCAACATTCTTTGTATGCTCTCTTGTGCATGCATATTCTTTTAAACATTGTATCTCACCTTGTAGATCTCTAATGTATCCCACAATCTCTTGGTAGACTTCATTATGTTACACCGCATCTGGGTACTCAGCATGTATCACTTGTTCCCAACTAATGCAATGTTTATCCTTTATAGGTTTTCATGTATGTGATTCCTTGGCTCACATTGTAACTAGGATGTGTTGTTATTCTGGCTTAGTCATCTTCTTTGACATCCATTGATCAGCATTCACATGTTTCACCTTGATCATCTCAGGACCTTTGTCCTTTTTTATTTTTTTTACTCATGTGCTCATATAGGTTTGGGAAATCCTCCAACTTATACTACTTCCCAGACCATGAGCAATTTTAATTTTAAGGGTAGTCTCATTGGTAATGATCAGGATATCCATAGGTATAACAAGTTCCTTGAGTGAACCTTCCTCTACCACCACCACGACCTCGACCACGATATCCTCCTTGGAATCATCCATTTCTATTACCTCTTTTTTTGTGCCTTTTATTATGTTTTCCTTCCTACTCCTTGGATCTGCTCACCACACTAGTCTAGTGTACTCTTGTCTTAATGGCTTTATGGATGTGATCAATCATTTTGTATTCGACGATGGCATGAGTATAGGACTTAAAAATCTTACAGTATATGGACACCTTCTTCTGGATTACACAATCTAGTAATAATGTGTGCACTGACTTGCATGGGAAATTATCTTTAATATGTCCCTCAAATTCACAATCTATGCACCATATTCCATGGTGTGTCTCAATTGCTAAGTTGGTATAAATCTTCTCCAACTGTTTCACCATGGCTGAAATTTTTTCCTCTAAGAATAGGCTCACTCTAATATCAACACTTCCAACTACATCAGCATGTAGGGTTACTTTCAAATCCTCACATGGATTAGTATATTTCTTATGGGATATAGCTCTACGAAATGAGGTTATAAATCCTCCAAAAAACCACTGTGCATGTTGACTTTGATAAATGTCATAAGATAACTTTGACAACAGATTATTCAAATGCACATCATATTCCCTCACACTCTCATAAAACCCCTTCTTGATATCCTTGAGCTCACTGATGCTCTATTGTTCAAACTCAGGTATGTGAAATTTTTCGAGGACCGTAGTGCACAAATAATTGTATTCCACCACAATTTGATGTGGGTCATACTTCCTATACTAGCTATGTGCACACCCTTGAAGAGTAGCAGTAAACTGACTCATCTTCCTATTTGAAGTTATAATTCCTTTAGCATGCCATTACAATTCACACTTATGCACATGCCCTATATACTCTGGTAAATGGAGATACATATCATAGTAAACTTGAGGTTTCGTTTGCGTTGGTTACTAAGATGGTGGCTGATTTGGTGTTGGTTGTGGTCCCTGTCCACTAAAGCTAGAACTAGAACCCCCTCCTCTATGTGGTGGCTAACCTTATCCACCTGATCCTCCCATTCCCCATATTGCAGGATACGGTCTAGATAATGAACTTCCTTATGTCCCAGTTGTAGTACTAGACTAGAAATCAATGGTATGTGTGGTCACAGCTACTACTGAAGTACTTGTAATGATCTGTATGCCAATACTTTGTCCTAACGATGTACCTAAAAAACTCCTACATAGGTACTTCCAAACAACAGTGTTGAGTGTGTTTCCATGGGTGTGCTACTAACTTGATCTCCTGAATTCAATGTAAAATGATATCTACCCATCTCTACTTGTTTACCTGCACTATCCTTCTTCTCAATGACTACATCTAGATCTGGAACACCATGCGTAAGGGCTAGGTGGCTAGGTGGGATCAAATGTGTGCCTACGGTCCTCATTCTCTCCTCTAACGCACTCTCATCTGAAGATGAAATGGATTTTCTGCTATACTTTCCCAAAGTTGGGAGATCCTGATGGTGCGGCTCCTTGTCTTCTACGATAGCTTCAAAACCTTCTCAGTCCATCATCCTTCTCAACTCTAGTGCTTCCTCAATCTCCTAGTTATGCATCATGTCCCTCTCTTGCACTTTATTGAAAATTTCCATCTTTCCTCTCTCTTCCTATCTACCTCCAGGTCCACCATATTTATCTACACCTACTCTTACCCTTGTGCATAGTGGGGATTTATTTAGCCATGTGTATACTTTATAAATCTAGTTCTATAATCAAAATCCTGATCAACAATGGTAAAGAGTGCAAATATGATCCTCTAGGCTTGCGCAGTAATCTAAATTCAGTTTCCTTTAGACATAAATATGTAGAAATAACATACTCCAATATGTAATTACACAACACACCAGCCCACCAATAATCTACAGCTCTAGTCCACTCCACATCTATAACAAAAAGAGTCTAGTAATCCCCTTGCGTCCAAAGTCTCAGTCTAGAACCCTAACTCTTCCCTAATGTATATGTTTCCAACCACGCATATAATTCTACTAGAAATAAATTGAATGATTTTTCATAGAGATCATGATAAATATTATCTTCTACCTAATGATGTGCATTGAAATCAGGTCCATTGCTATATCTTTACGCAAACTGATCATGACCATTCTCTACCCAGCTTTCAATGCTCTCTAGTGTTAATCAATATGCCATCTGTAAATAACATCTTGGCAGATAATTCAAAAAGATGTTCTGGCAACGGAACCAAAATGTAGTCTCTTATTTAGCCTCTCAATTACTAGGCGCACTGGCACCTCATTCAAACAGATGTAAACACTCACCCAAAGTGCGCGAAGCTACCAAGTCTCTCTTTTGTGATTTTTTTTTCAATATGTTAGCATACATATCCATGATAACTAATATCAAAGCATTCATTTAAGTACATATCATTATAGACATCATATCATGAGTTTATAATGAAAACACATGTAATAAATAAATATACATTTTAGATAAAAATTAATATCTATTACACCATGTAATCACCATATTCAGACACATCGATTATCACAATCCATCCTCCATTTCCATCATAATAAATTCTTACATAAACGAAGCTAAATACCTAATCTTCAAATAGTAAACACAGAGTCATGCATGTCATTATGACATAAAAACATAACCATAATAAATCACATATTTTTTCTCACACACGTGATGCCTAAAACAAAGACATATGATATATATATATATATATATATATATATATATATATAAAGGTGGGGACTTGCCTTTCACTTCCCATGCACTCTCCTAATAATATGTGTGCTCAAAATAGACAACATGTATGCTTTTGTACATCAACTATTAATCAACTATCTTATAGATAAGATTTTCTTTTTTTTTATTAATAGGTTGATCCATGCGTGACCATTCGTCTTCACTCTACATGCCATTTTACCCAAAATAGACTTTCCCTAGTTGTCAAGTATCCTTTACTTTCTCCTTTGTTTGAGCGGCACTCCAACTTGTTTTTTCTATTTTTAGCCCATAACTGTAAAATAGGCTAAGTCTTGGAATCTACCTTCCTGTGTGTGAGATTTTTGCACACCACTTTACTGGTCCTTATGCATGTACATGCACCCAACTTGTGTACCCCACGCATACATACTTAGCCATTTTTCTAGTCTAACACTATTCTTCCTCAACAGGTTCAGGCCCAAGGCCCAGTTTAATACCTAAACCAATATCCAAATCAATTTCCAAATTAGTATTAGAACTAAGGCCAGAGGCCTCCAAACTTCAACTATAATAATCAACAACTGAATAAAAATAGGAACTATGGGCCGCAGCAAAACCAAAACCAAATTCCTCATGACTATGATCCTGACTTATAATGTGGTTTCCATAGGGTTATAGGACATGATGCTCGGATGTGTCATGATTATAATAAATTTATACAATGGCTTCTGGAATACCAGAGACAAATCTTTGTTGATATTTTCTTGGCTAACCTCATGGTGCCTATGAAAAACACTCGCATGGGGGTTGTTTCTCCATAGAATGATACTCTCGGGGTTTATAGAGACCCTCTCCCAATGCACTCTGAAAATGGGAAGCTTAATCCTCAAGGTACTAATAAGGGGGCTCCTTAGGAAATAATGACCATGAAGCCTCTACGGCTGCAAATCCTCGATTAGCTCCTTCTTTGGACAACTAAAATCAAGCTAATATTTTAGGCCTTGTTGAGTTATAAACCAAACCAGAATTCCTTACGGTGACTCTCACTCATGATTATTCTTCACAACATTTTCTTGTTTATCCCTCAATGTCAAATGATACACTAGTATATCCCAAGCCATTAGGGGCCTATGATTTGAGCACATATTTTACTAAGACCTTTTCCCACATTTCCTTTTTGGATTTGTTAAATAATTCCCCTGCACATCGATCTACCTTATTATAAGTGCTAGGTCTTGGCCATCTAATCCATGTCACCCCTCCTCTAGAGGCCCAAATCAATCATATATACTTTGATGTTTATCTCTCGAGGCAGTCTGAGAGAGATGTCAGATTTTTGTTTGATATCATCAAGATGCCTATTAGTGTTAAGCTAGCACAGAGAGGTGATCTCGCGTTGTACTTGAAATTTTGGATTTATAACAATTATGTTAAGCAAGTTATGATAGATGATGTGGTTTTTGTTAATATCATCCATTTCTCATTTTTTGAAAATTTAGGTTGTGGAGAAATGAATTGTTCCTCCACTTGAAACATGCTAAGAGGCTATGATAGTCTCAAGGAAACCTCTATTAGAACCATATTCCTTCCAATCACCTTGGACCCAAGACCGTGTTGATTGAATTTTATATTATAGATTAGGAAACTAACTATAATATGATTCTCAATCAACCCTGGATCCATATAATGAAGGAAATCCCTTCCACGTTATTTCAAGAAGTCAAATTCTTGCATCTAGGAAGGGTATTATAAGGCTCAAGGTGACCCGAAGATGTTCCATATCCACTTAGCCAACCTTAAGAAGAAACCCAAGGTTCACACTTAATTTCAACTCTCATCCAACCAGTTAAACAAGCCTAATCCTCCTCAGGGATAATTTCCCACGTTTAATCTTGTGCCAATGACTAATTTAGAACCACCCAAGGTAATTGAAGGGTTAGATGCTAATGAAAACAAAGTTTCTATGGTAGAAATTGTGTCAACAAAAACCACGGCTGAAATTATTAATCTTTTGGAGAATTATTTTCCTATTGTTCTCTCATTTGATTCTTTAGGCATAGGCCATGCTCTTAGAATCGCCTCTCATCCATCGAGTGTCTTTGATGAGATTTATATGTTTGAGGTCTCAGAAGTTAAGGAAGAAGACTCCAAAAATAATCAAACTTATATCTTCCTTGAAGACTATTAGACTCTCAACTACGATGGTGAAAAGTGTTGCTTTGGTGTTGGGGTAGGGGTGATCCTTGCTTCCCCTGAGGGGAGGATCATGCCTTTTTCCTTCAAATTTAAATTTAAATGCACAAGCAACGGATCTAAATATGAAGCTCTATTTCTTGGTCTTATCATGGCCAAGATAATGGGTGTGAACAATTTCAAAGTCTTGGGCAACTCTAAACTCATTGCTAATCAAGTCTCAAAATTCTATGAGACCAGAGAAGAGCACCTACAACTCTATAAGTCTTTCATTCTCAAGCTTTGTAAAGGATTTGACTATATCTCCATAGAAGCTATTCCACAAGAACAAAACATATTATCTAATTCTATGGCTAATTCCTCCTCTCATTTTTATCTAACTGAGGACTTGAAGGAAACCGAATTCATTATTTTAGTCTGAGCCTAACCTTTGGTCCGAAGGATTCCAACCAATGCAATTTTGGCATACATCGAGGCTGAAAATAATCCCATCACATTATATTTCACACAAAATGATGAGGCAATCTTAGGATACCTCAATGCTTACACCAACCTCCATCCCGTGCACCATAAGAAGGGATTTTCCCTTGTACCTCAACCTTCCTCTTACTTCATAGATTGTACAATGAAGTCTTCTTCTTCTGAATATTTTGAAATTTATGAAGTCAAGGAAGATATAGAGCTTCCTCCAGCCTCAGCTGAATTTGAAGAGGGTACCACTTCTTTAATCAAAGGAATGATAGATATAAACATAGAGACAAAATAATAACTTCATTGCCTCCATAAGAAATAAAATTACACACGAAGGTGGTTCAAGAGAATTCAAAATATTTTTCCTTTACCTATAAGGAGAATATAGGAGTTTCCTATGATGTTGTGATGTATAACCTAGTTACAAATCCTTATTATAAGCCCATGAAGAAAAAATTGAGACCCATGAAGATAAAGGTGGATTTAATGGTTAAAGAGGAGGTAATTAAACTCTTACATGTAGGGTTTATCAAGATGTAGATTATTCCATGTAGGTGTCAAAAAGAATCCTATTTCTCAAAAATAATGGGAAGATACACATTTCCATCTATTTCAGGGACATTAACAAGGCTTGTCCCAAAGATGATTTTCCACTGCCCTCAATTGATGTCACCATTGATGCAATGATTGGGTATGAGTTGTTTTCTCTTATGGACGGATTTTCTGGTTACAACCAAATTAGGATTTCTGAGGAGGACCAAATGAAAACTACCTTCACACCTCCTTGGGGAACCTTATGTTACGTAGTCATGCCTTTCGGCCTGAAGAATGCCAAATCCACTTACTAGCGAGCAATGACATACATTTTTCATTATATTATTCATAAGATTGTGGATTCTTATGTTGATGACCTATTGGAAAAATCAAAGAAGCATGGTGATCACCTTGAAGTGCTTCACGTCATTATCTCACACCTAATCAAGTATGGAGGAACGCTAAATCCTGATAAATGTGTGTTTTGAGGTAATAGGAGGCAAGTTGTTGGGATACATCATTTCTTCCTAAGGCATCAATGTTGATCCAGCAAAGATTCAAGCAGTTTTGGAGATGTCCCCACCCACAGATGAGTCAAGCATCAAGTCTTTCTTAAGAAAGCTTGGGGAAATTTGTAGGTTTGTCCCTGACTTAACATATTCCATTCACCATATAAACGACTTATTAAATAAATATTGTTACAAATTTTATACAATTGAGTGTCACAAATCATTTGAGCTAGTAAAGTTCTTCCTTATGTCTTTGCCTACGCACATGCCACCGAAATTGGATTGTTCTTTGATTTTATACTCTCAAGCCATTGATGTCTCGATTGTGTGCCTATTGGCACAAGAGGATGATGATGTTCATGAGTGGGTCATTTCTTGTATTATCCGTACTCTTCTCGATTTTGAGACATGATTCATACAAGAAGAGAAGGATTTTTCGGATATAGTTTTCACAACAAAGAGGTTAAGGCATTACATGCTTAAGCAAGAGACACGATTTATAGTTAAATCCAAATAGTTATGAACGTTCTTAACCCAAATAGCCTTATCTAAGACGGATGGATATTTATTTGTGTTAATGGGTGAGTTTAAACTCACCTTTGTTAACTAAAATTTTTTGAAGGGAAAAATTATTGTTGATTGGTTAGCAGAAAATCCTATAGATTTTGGGGGACTAATAGATTTATATTTTCCTAATGAGTGTGTGTTCATGTACGTACCCAAAATTGTAGGGTACTATACCACGAGAATGATGTTACACATGCCCCAATGATGATACAGGTCGCCTCGCAAGGTGTTCAAGATCCAGAGAAGCTCTCGAAGTATATGTTAACATCCCAAATGCTTTATCCATTTTCATTGTGCTTCGCTTTATCCTCTACCTTCCTTTTCTAAGATTTTTGACCTTTAGTGATGCAACCGCCACCCTGATAGAGCAGTGGTCTTGTGACCGCCACCTTGCCAGGGTGGCGGTCCTATAACCGCTGCCCTGCTCAGGGTGGCAATCCTTCACAAATTTTCTAGCACGCTCCTTTGATTGCGACTTACATAATTTTTCAACTTTCACCCACTTTTTTCAACCGCCTTGGCTCGTATTAATGTTTTATGTTCCCTGGAATAGTGTTTCTTCATTTTTTAATGGTAAAAGAGTTCTAATAGGAATTACCTTTGGGTGAATGTAAAATCTATAAATAGCCAGCTTGTTTTCAAGCAAATGGCCTGTCAACTTCTCATTTTGATTGTTTAGTCTTTCAATTTCTTATTTAGAGCTCATTTTGTTTTCATGTTTACATCCATGCTAGTTTTCCTTTACTGTTGGAAGCTATTCGATCTTATTGCTTCAGTCTTGTTCATTGATGTTCATACAAATTAGTTTAGAGCAGAGTAGTGTCATTTGTAGATTGAATCCATTAGATTTGCAGGTTGTGTTCTTCACAGAAGGTAGATTCTAGAATCTCTCGGTACACTTGTGTTGTATTCCCACAATAAATCCCGTTAGGAATTACATATGCCAAGCTCTATCACTTGCAATGTCCCTCTCCTACTCACATTATATTCGGTCTATATCCAAAGCTGTCATTGTTCAAAATACCTTTTTCTATTTATGCTAGCATATATATGCTCTTTTGGACTCACGTGAACACAAAGGAATGAGGAGATCATTCAGAGGGGACAAAATCATACACCACTAGATCCACCACTGTTCTGTAAATTCCATGTTTTATCTGTCAAAGTTCTAGTTAAAACATATCAAATAGAGTAGTGAAATATTTCATTTCAGTTAAGTTTCATTTTCGATATTGCCGGGGAAGCTGTGGGGATTGATAGTTTCTGAGAAACTATGATTCATTCCTCACTTCTGAGGTAGGATCGGGAATCTTTCAATTAAGATAATCAGCTATCTAGTTCTTTAGGATAAACTCATAACTACACAGGAAAATAGCTACACCGGGCTACCTTGCTTGTTTTAATTTTGTTATTAGATTAGTTGTCATTTTCTGAATATATTAGATTAGTTGTTCTTTCAATTATGTTAAAAATTATATCAAAAATACAAAAATAAAGAAATATATATTATTTAGATATATCTTGCATAATTAGTTTATTTCGTTTCAGTTAGGTTTATATTGATCTTGTATGACAATCACAGGACCTAGGGAGCCCAAGGAATACGTTTTTGAGCCAATCGTGCCTCAACCAAATATTGTTGCAGAACTAACTGACATAGACCAAAATCTCAAAATTCAGGTCTTCCAAACAACAATAGACCTACAAGAAAACAACACATAGCTAAGAGGATTAAACATAGAAGATGACAAAGCACACACGTTCTGGTCAAATCAGCCAAATTATAGACTACCTTCATAGATATCCGTATGATTGTAGGACCCGAAAGAGAGAAAACATTCAGTTGTGATCCACAGGTCCCACAACCCAACAGGCCTACAAATAAATCTGACATTGATTTTGGTTTACGAACATTAGTGTTTAAGTCCTCTCCATTTCCACTAGACATCATCACACAACTATCATTGTTAAACATAATAGCTAATCATGCTAAATATTTCTGGACTAGTCTAGAGAATCGTCCATAAAACACCAAAATATCCATTACACATTTATCCATTCATTTTCATTACCTTTTCGGGAGACATATATGAAGCACCAGCAAGTCATCTTCCACGTATCCCATAACCCATAGATCATATCACAACAGAGCTCGATATTGATTGGAGCCTTCGAGTAGCTATCCTTGTTGAATGATCTATCACATAAATTTAGGTTAGAAGGGCCTTCTTTACCTTGGATTCACATATTCCATTATTTCATGTTGAAGACATAAGATTACCTAACTAGTTTATCTACACCCCACGTGTATTCCATCCCCACCGGCTATCTTGGCACAACCTTGAGAGGTCAGGTGCCAAGAAGAGTTCCTTGTATATTCTCATACTCACATGTCACTTTTCCATTGTACAATGGTGAACCCGACGTGAAATTCCAACCTTCTGATTCAGAGTCAGATTTCTACTTGTTCTTCTAATTAGTTTACTTTTCATCTTTTCCGCCTCTTTAGCCTCCACATCAACTTCACCAACAAAATTGGTGAACCCGACGTGAATCGAACATATACTCCTCTTTCTGTTTTCATTTATTTCATCCACCTTTGCTCTTTCCATCATTCTACGGGTATTCATATACCCCCCGAATATGTCAGGATACGATGCATATGGCAGACCTCTCCTAGGTATTAAAGCATACTATGATCAACTAAATAGACAACCATCACCCTCGCTCTCAGCATGGGGTGACAACTATTCAACTAACCAATTTTCAACACAAACTCCACCTCAAAGGACTAGATATAGTTCTTCTTTCCAAATAGAGTTGTTGGATCAGCTCACTCAAATGCAATAACCAGATCCTTCAGGCTCAAACCATATGACACTCACTGGAGAATCTTCTTAGGTTTTGCTTAGACCAAAAATTAGTAGACAGTCAGATCCATATCTATTTTTAGATGACAAATACTTAGCACATTATGCTAGGAGTGAACAACGCAATCCAAATATGTACCCACCTATAGGAGGTTTGCAAACACAACCCAAGGTCTCATTCCAAGAAAACACCTCCATTCCTCCACCTATAGGAAATTCCGTTGGTGAAACTTGGCAGGGCACTGATCAATTCATAATAGGGTACCATATGCCTATATAACCTCAAGATATACAACAAATGCCATTAAAGAAAAATATTGTATCTTCACCAAACGAGGTCATCTCAGCCTTAGTTGAGAAGGTTAGAGGGTTAGAACTTGCTCAAGCAAGTCAAAATTCACAGTTCATGCAGGCAGGAACTTCCAATCCTACACATCATCCTAGCCAAGTAGACCTCCTCACAAGAATAGGCACGTTGGGCATGCCTCCTCAGTATTCACAATAAATTCCAACTAGAACTGCATTTTCTAACGTCACTCTAGTTAAAAATATAATACCTCCTAGTTTAATACAAAACAATCCATTCCTGAGCAATGCTCCTCCATACCTAAACATGTATTCCAAATCACCATAGGGAGATATGTTCTCTTCTCCTGGCATGTTCACTCAACCACAGGGATTCCCTTATGCCCCTGTAAATACATATGTTATTCCATATCAACAACCCATTCCACCTCCACCCCCTCAGCAAGCACCATCAATGATTGAAACCTATGTGATAGGGACTTATTCAGAATATTTGAAAGAACCTTTAGACTTCACTATACAAAGCATCATGCTTCCAAGACCTCTCCCCTATCTACCCAAGTATAAAGGGGAGGGAGACCCAAATGCACATATTAAGGCCTATGCCATAGCCATTTGAGAACTACTCCCTTGGGATGGAGTTGTTGCTAAAATATTCCCCAAAACTTTAAAGGGTATCACCCTCAATTGGTATTACAGAATACCTGAAGCCTTAATACATTCATTCAAACAACTCATTTCAGAGTTCATCAACGCATACGACATGAAAAAATTGTTGAGAACAAGAATCAATGAAAAAATTGTATATTAAACAAGAACACAATGAATTTGTTGCTCATTTCATCCAAAGATGGCATACAGTCCTCTATTCTTCAGCAAGCGCTCTAAACATGGATTAGATGGAACTATGTGATTTATTCCTTCATTCTCTCAGCAGAGAGATAAAGGAATAAGTCTATAAATTCCCACTAAGAACTTATGATGAAGTACTCGAGAGCACTCTCTGAATAGATCAAGCTACAATAGATAGCGGTCGCAAGACATATGGAACAAATGGGAGGTTAATCATCCCTAACCAAAACACTACAACTTATCCTACTACCAAAAATGCCAATCAAGGACCTAAGATCCTTAACAAAAACCACAGAGTGACAACAGATGGAGTGACTGACCAAACTAAAAAGGAAAACATTGTAAATGTTCCACCACCAGTTAACAATCAATGAAACAACAATTTTACCCCAACAATCAACGCGGTAGATTTTAATCATCCCCAATGACAACAACAAAAATGACAACAATGATAGATCCAAACACAGGGTCCAATTCAAAACACAACTAGATATCAAAACTAAAACCAAAGGCAACAAATGCAAAACTTTAATTCTAATAGTCAACAGTTCAATCAGAGTTTTGGACCACAACACATTCCAAACCAACAACCTAGGAGTTATAATCCCAACTCGTATTGTGGTTTCCACAAAATTCGAGGCCATGACACTAGGAATTACCGTGATTATAATAAGTTCATGCAACATTTGCCAGAAGAACAAAGACAACTCTTCATAGATATGTTCTTAATAGATTCTATGACACCTATGCCAAATACTTTCACAGGGGTAGTCTCCCCTCAAAATGCACCTCTTAAGATATTCAATGATCCACTTCCAAATCATAACAACAATAATAAATTAAATACAAATGGGACGAACAAAGGTGTAATGACAGGAAATAACGATCATGAAGCCTCAACTTCGCTAAATCCACCTATTGCACTGCAATTAGGAAATCAGCCACGAACCAAGATAGTTTTTCTAGTGGAGTTAGATACTGAGCTGCATGTAGAAGCCATAACAAAAGCATGAGAATATTTTTCTCAACCAAATCCAATCTATCCACTAGAACCAGATAACATTCAACAAACATTGGTAAAACCCATCGGTGCTTATGATTTAATGAATGACTTAACAAAGAGCTTCTCTCACATCTCCTTTTTGGACTTATTGAAAAAATCTCCTACCCATAGGGCTGCTCTTTTAGAAGCATTGGGTCTAGGTCATTTAATTAACATCACTCCACCTCCTGAAATTCAAGTAAACCACATAGACTTCAATATCCACCCTCCAGGGCAGCCAAATAGGGATACCGAGCTTATATTCGACATAAACAAAATGCCAACAGATGCTAAAATTACACGTAGGGGTGATTCGGCCTTTCATTTACAAGTGTGGGTTTACAATAATTACGTTAAACGCACAATGGTTGATGATGAGGCAGCAGTTAACATTTTCCCCTTCTCTTTCCTTCAAAATCTAGGATATGGAGAAACAAATTATTCCAAAACGAGAAATACGCTAAGAGGTTATGATAGCCTTAAGGCTACTTCAATTGGGACTATAATATTACCAGTCACCTTAGGACCCAAGACAATCCTCATCGAGTTTTATATCATAGATCGGGAAACCAAGTATAATATGATCCTCAGTCGACCATGGATACATCGCATGAAAGCAATCCCTTCTACGTTATTCCAAGAAATAAGATTCTTACACATAGGAAAGATATTCATGCAAAAGGTGACCCAAAACCATTCGACATACACCTAGCAGACCTAAAGAAAAGACCAGGCGTTCACTCTGAGTTTGACCTCCCAACAAACCAACTTAACAAACTAATCGACTCAAAATTGGAAGAAAAATTAATACCTACAACAGAGCTAGAAATTACAAACCTAGTCAAGGGCATCCCAGCCCTCAAGGATGAAGCTAACATTGTAGAAATACTGTCATTAGGAACTACTACAAAAATTGTCGAGTTATTGGAACAAGATCTACCAATTTTCCTACCATTTGATTATGCATGTATGGGATGTACCCTAGGAGTTGGTTCTCTTCCAGCAGAGGAACTTTACATGGTAGAAGTAACCAAAACAGAAGAAATAGACGTAAAGAATGTCCCAGCATCCATCTTTCCTAGTAAATATTGGACTCTCCACTTTGATGGAGCTAGATGTCACTATAGAGCCAGGGCAGGTGTGATCTTTACTTCTCCTGAGGGAAAGATCCTACCTTTTTCTTTTAAATTAAACTTTGAATGTACAAACAATGGCACTGAGTACGAAGCCCTCCTCCTTGGCCTCCTCATAGCCTAAAGGATTGGTGTTAATGACATCATAGTGTTAGGAGACTCGCAATTAGTTGCAAACCAAGTCTCTGAAGTATATGAGACTAGAGCTGAGCACTTACAGCTCTATAAAATAGTGGTATTAGATCTAAGCAAAGGATTCAACTTCATATCTATTGAGGCAATCCCACAAGAACAGAACCTTCTCACAGGTTCAATAGCAACCTCAACTTCACGGTTTACCCCAAGTAATGAGTTGGAAGATACAAGTTTCAAGGTATCGCTTCGTACTGAACCATTGGTGCATAAAATTTCAACAAACCCTCTTCTAACACATACATCTGAGAATGAATCTTCTATCTTACATCATGTTGATAGTGATATAGTCACTCTTGAATATCTAAACTCCTATGCAAAGCTATGCCTTGCTCACCATATAGTTGATCTTTCCCTAATACCACACTCCTCTTCCTACTTTGGAAATCCCATGGTAGAGTTTCCTCCATAGAAGGATCTCGATATCTATGAGATAGAAAATGGGGAAAGCTTGGAACTACCTCCAGCCCCACCTGAATTTGAAGAAGGTAACACTTCTTTGATAAAAGAAACCATAGACATAAACATTGGAACGAAGGAAGAACCAAGAATTTTGAAGTTAGGATCCTCACTAACTCCGGAAGAAATAGAAATACACACCCAAATCCTCAAAAAACATCAAAAGGATTTTGCATTTAATTATAAAGAAATGATGAGTATCACACCACAAGTTACGGTACATAATCTCGTCACTAAACAAAATGTAAAGTCAATTAAACAGAAGTCAAGACCAATGAAGCCAAAAGTGGCTCTCATGGTAAAAGAGGAAGTAATAAAACTTCTCCAAGTAGGATTCATCAAACCCATTGACTATTCATAATGGGTATCTAATATCATTCCCATCATCAAAAAGAATGGGAAGATACGCATTTATACAGACTTTTGGGATATTAACAAAGCTTGTCCCAAGGATGGTTTCCCATTACCATCCATTAACATTATCGTTGATGCAACAGCTAGATTTGAACTATTGTCCCTCATGGATGGGTTCTCAAGGTACAATCAGATAAAAATATCTAAACAAGATCAAGCCAAAACCACGTTTATAACTCCCTTGGGAACTTATTTTTATGCTTTCATGCCATTTGGTCTTAAGAACATCGGCGCTACATATCAGCGGGAAATGACTTATATATTCCATGATCTTATCCATAAAATTATGGAATCATATGTGGATGACTTGTTGGCCAAGGCCAAGAAACGTTGTGATCATCTAGAAGTACTCTGTACCATCCTCTCATGACTAATTGAGTATTGTGTCACATTAAACCCAGAGAAGTGTTTTTTTGGTGTAACAGGAGGCAAACTTCTAGGATACATTATATCTTCATGAGGGATTGATGTTGATCTAGAAAAAATACGGGTTGTTCTCAAAATGATCCCACCTTCGGATGAATCTAGAATCAGCTCATTTCTTGGGAAACTTGGTGCAATCTGAAGGTTCATCCTAGATTTAAGATTTTCCATTCATCCAATCAACAATCTACTCAAGAAAGATTATAGTATCAATTGGACTGAAGATTGCAATGAGGCCTTCGAAGCAGTTAAGAACTTCTTTTTGTCACCACCACGCTAATGCCTCCCAAGCCAGTTGATTTTATACTCATGAGCCACTCATGTCTTGTTGGCTTGCATGCTATCTCAAGAAGATGATGATAAATGAGAACAAGCGATCTATTTCAGTAGTCAAACGTTGCTTGATTATGAAACACATTACACATAGGAAGAGAGAGAATGCATTGCCATAATTTTTACAACAAAATGTTTGAGACATTACATGTTAAACTAGGAAACAAGGGTTATTGTAAAGACAAACCATTTACGAACATTTCTCACACAAGGATCTTTATCTTAAAAAGTTGGCCATTTCATAACCCTAATGGGAGAATTTGAGTTAACATTCATAAACCAAAAGTTTGTTAAAGGACAAATCATTACAGACTGGTTAGTTGACAATCCACTGGATGGAGGCAAGCTGGTAGATCTAGACTTTCCCAATGAATGTGTATACTTTTTCGAAACCAGACCCCCCATTTCTACATGTCCCTGGTATACTGATATCATCAATTTTATCATGGACTATACATACCCAGAAAGTGCTACATCATAATAAAGAAGGTGGTTACACATTATTGCCACTAAATATGTTGTTTTAGACCAAGTGCTCTATCGTAGAGCCTTCAATAGCATGCTTCTAAGATGCATCGACATAGAAGAATCCAAGAGGATTCTTCATGAATCCCACAATGGGATATGTGGGGGCCACTTCAATGGTCACGCCACCACTCACAAAATACATCGGATGGGATATTTTTAGCCCACTCTCAAACATGACATAGCGGAATTTGTACTTAAGTGCCACAAATGTCAAGAAATCTCTCACGAGATTCACATGCCAACACAATCCCTGCAACCAATAGAAACTCTGTGGCCCTTCTCCACTTGGGGTCTAGACTTAATAGGGAAATTCTCTCCCTCATCAACCGATGGTCATAATTTTATAATCACAGCCATGGAATATTTTACCAAATGGGTGGAGGCCATGCCTCTCACCACCGTACCAGGTTCGGTGATTGCCAAATTCATTTTGAACCAAATTATCTGTAGTTATGGTGTCCCACAAGTCATTATTTCAGATAATGGCACATCCTTTAAGAATGACGAGGTTCGTGAGTTATGTAGAAAGTTTAAAATAAACCATCACACAGCCTCTCTTTACTACCCTCAAGCCAATGAGCAGGCTGAAGCGACAAACAAAACATTGAAAGCTATTCTCCTCAAAACGGTAAAGGAAAACAAACGAGATTGCCATTTAAAATTATATCCGGCCTTGTGGGCCCACCGAACCTCAATAAGAACACCAACATGAGCAACTCCTTTCTCACTGGTATTCAGAGTAGAAGCATTTTTCCCACTTGAGGTTGAAATACCCAGTCTCCACATCTCACTACAAGGGATTCTGGATGAAGAAGCTTATAGGGAGGCACGCCTCTCCCAACTAGAAATCCTAGATGAGGCCAAGTTAAATTCCAAACAATGGCATAGATCCTATGCTAACCGGATGTGCCAGTAGTATAACAAAAAGGTCCATGAGCGAGAAATATATGAAGGAGATCTAGTTCTAAGACTAGACAGCTAGATCGATAAGAAAACCACCAAAGGAAGAAAGTTCCGGCCCAAATGGTTAGGCCCATATCGAGTCATGAAGGACTACGGAAACAGTGTGTATCTCTTGTGCACACTAGAAGGTGAGGAATTTGGTGAAATTGTCAATTCCTTGCACCTTGAGTGGTTTTACGCATAAAATTTCATTCATTGCTAGTACATTATAGCTACCTACATTGCATTAGCCCTTTAGCTGCTTCATTCTGTCCATTTAGTAAAAATGATAGTTCAGGAGCTTACTCTTAAAAAACTGTTACAAATTTCTGAAGATATTGGAAAAAATATTCATATCACATCTCTTCAAACATCATCAAATATCTTCAAATATTCTCATCAATTTTGACAAACAAACATTGACGGAAACCATACCAAGACCTGCATACTTGGCTTTGCTCTTTATTTCTACTAGGTAAAGTTGTCCTTGCCTACGGTTTGTTCTAGAATATTCTTGGTGTCACATCTATCCCTCTTAAAATATCTTAGAACGAAAGGATATCCCAAAGTCTTAGATCAGAAATGTCAAAATCAAATGAAATCAAAGCACCAAGTAAAAAAAATATTTTATTTTACACGCTTATTTGCCCCATCAACCTTCAGTGATAAGCCCACATATCTTACTAGTGATGTGAGGTTGGGAAAGGAAAGAAGTGCCCTTAATCGCTTGTATCTTGCCTTTGGTGACAAACCCATGCTTCTTACTAGTAGCGTGAGGCAGGGTGTGGGGGGTCCATTCACACAAACTAATGAATCTTAGTATGCTAAAAAAACAAGACAAATTATCTTAAGAAAAAACAAATATCCAAATTCTAAGGAGATCAAATCCTCAAAACTAGATTTTGTCAACCAGGTTTCCATTTATGAATCTAAGTATAGATAAAATGAAAAGTAAGTAGCCTTCTAAGCTTGGTAGTAGTTCTGAGTAGGGTGGGTGTGTAGGTCCAAATTTTGTTATTGTTCTTGGTTTGTCTATCTCTCATCATTCCATTTAATCAAGCTCATACAACTTGTGCCCTTCCTAATTCTTGTTGTTGATCCCTCATGTCTTACTAGTTGCATGGATTTGGGATTGGGGAAAGTTCATCTCTTTATCACTATGCATTCATCACGTTTTTCCAATATAAGAAGGAATTACAAACATTTCCCAAAGAGTTTAAAATTTTAGTACTACCATATGTTAGTATCATCGCATATCAGCATTGCAAAAACATATGAGTAAAACATTCTATTTACTATCATTCATTGTCCATTGCATACATTCTGGAAACATGAAGAGCAAATAATCTAAAAACATCTAAAAACACATTTAGAAAATGAGTCACAAAATTCAAGATACCAATAGTCTAGATCCAAAGATATATATATATATATATACAAATTAGGTTTCATATACAATGCCATCATGCACTAGGCATGGTCAAAATGCTCAATGAGCCTAGAAAAGTACAAAAATGCTCGTATAAACAACCTAACAAAGGTCACTACAAAAAGGAGCCAAGTGGCCTATCAATCCCTATGGGATCCCTTTGAAGGCACATGATCATGTCTAGGACTTTGGCTACGCTAGCGCTCTGAGTGCAATGAGGGCTCATGGTCCTGAATAGTAGTTATAGCCTCGCTATAAGAGCGGTTCCTCCTCATTAGGCACTCTGCAACCCTATACCCAGCTACCTCATCATGGAGGGAAGTCACCATCTTGGCCACATGCCAGATAGGGGAAAAAACATCGGTATGCCTACCGGTTACTGAAGGCTCCCCTACATCCATGGATAGCGCAGCACAAGTCTTCTTCGTGGGGAGCATCAGGGTGTCAGTACATACCCGGTGAATCAACTCTCGTCACTCATCAGTAGTCTCTGCAAGCAAAGGAGAAAAAAAATTAGAAAATAATCAAAAGGTGAAACCAAGGATGAACACAAAGAGAGGTAGCAGTAAGGTAATTCTAGCTAAAATAAATCTCAAAAGAAGAGTGACAACTCACTTAGATCTCTGGGCCTCCAAGAAGGATCTCTAGGATCCGCACCCGCCACAGACGCTGCCGCTGACTGGTGTCCCCCTTCTATGTCTGGGGAAACATGGCATCCTACCACAGACTCGTCCTCTCCACCTAGGTCCTAAGAAAGTAACTCCTTTGAGACTAGGGTCACCCTCTCCATGCTCTGCTCTACCCTCTCATCCTATAAGACCTCCTGAGTGTCATGCCACTCGGGATCACTATCCTCTTCCCCACCTGACTCGTTGATCTCCATGTCCTTGGTCTCCTCCTTCGTCTCTCCCCATGTGAACTCCTCAAACTCGGAGTCTATATCAATGGGGTCATCACTGCTATGGGCAGGACCATCGGTAATCCAAAGTAAAGGTACCTGAGGAGAACCGACTCTCTCTCGAGCACTTACCACCCTCCTGGCTGCAATAGGGATGCCAGGAGTGACAACAGTCCAACCCTTGCCTCTAGGACCTCCCCTAGCCTCCCAAACTGATCTGAACACTGGCACCACTGGGGGAAGTATGTCAATGTAAGTAAGGCCGAACTGCTGAGGGACTCGATCAAAGGGGTGTGTCTCTACCTTCCCCGTCCTATCCACAAGTTGCCCTATAGTAGAGTAGGAAATAAAAGTAAAGATCTCATCGCCCCACAACCCTTCCATGGCCTGATAAGGTGTGGCCTCCATATCCTCAGTAGTTAGGGAAGCAACTGGCTAGTGGGTTGCTCTAAGCACCGTCATCTATGTCCATCTAGCTGCCCTCACGACACTGGGATCCTCCACCTCTACGCCTCTCCCATAAGCAATGGTGCACTCATAGACCCAGCTCATAACTAAGGTTAGATGGCTCAGTGATTATCCTTATAATCAAACCACCATATGTAAGTTGTGATAGGTGGTCCCAAGTATATCGGCTCCCTAGGCATAAATCTAACCATGTGCCTCAATCTGTGTGATGATGGGGGCCCAGCAGTAGAGCAAAGTATCCCCTCCCTTATCTCTGATCAATCTCGAAGTAAGGATGCCCATAATGGCCTGATGGATCAGAGGGATGGGCAAGCCAAGTATAGAACAGACCTTCACCCCCTTCTTCAAACTAGTGGAGACAACTGCGTCTCCCATATAGGTGGCCCACTGAGTCACCTGAGCTCTGGATGCTACTATATCAAATGAAAGTCTCCTCCCAATAATTGGGACTCCCAAAATGTGGTAGACATCCTCTAGGGTGATAGTCCACTCACCCCTAACACCTGAAAATTGGAAGGTGTTCTTATCTACATCCCAATAACAAAATAAGTCACATAGTATGTGACTGGCAGGTGCAACGTGGGGGACCCGTGCAATCCTCAATATACCTACCCTCAGGAGAGTATCCTACTCAGCCTGAGAGAGTGCATCAAACACTGTTGGAAGCCAATCACACTCCCTCTCTCGGCTACATCTAATGTACTCTTCCTTCTTCTACAAAACACCCAAAAACACACAAAAAGAAGCAAGTTAGTGTCAAGATTGCATTGGAAAATTCATTAAAGCAAGTAAGAATACTAAAAATGCAAAAATAAACTCAAACTAGTGTTCTTTTAACACACTGTAGAGGACCACCGCCCTAAGCAGGGTGGTGGTTCCGTAACCACCACCTTAAAAGGCGGTGGCCCTATAACCACTGCCCTACTCAGGGCGGTGGTCCTGTCCCGTGACTACAAATGGGTCACATGCCCTAAAAATGCTTTAAAATGCAAAATTTGACCATTTTAGCTAAAAAAAAAGCCTACCCATTAGGTGCCCCCCCTAATAAACACATTTAAAACTTACACTTCTAAAAATAACCCCCCCACAACAAATATTTCATCATTTTAACATTTTGGGTGCAAAAACATTAAATCAAGAACTAACCTGGGATCTCGTGGGTCAAGGTTCTGCTCAAGGAGGCATGATTGCTATCTTGATACAAATGTTTCGACTATACTCTCATTGAAAGCCGTCACCATGGGTCCCAGAGCTCAAAAACTATCAAATCAACATGTGTAAATGAATAGGAAAATAACCCCGTTTTATATATATATGGTATTTTAACTCATTTTGAATGCCCCTTTCGCAAGTTTAGAGCACCGACGGAGGTAATTTCTCATCCCTGCGTAAATGGTAAGTCATCATTTCATACTAATTTAGTATTTAGTTTTCAATTTATTTTATCTATCTGCACTTGAGTCTTCTTTCCATTTTGTAGGTAGTGGGAACTTGGATGGTGACATTTCGACACACAGGCATGTCAGGTATAATTTCTAAGATTCCCATTTTGGGACTGCCATACTCGGACCCACCGTTTTATGCCTCTTCATGGTTAAAATGCTTCTCCGAGGGGGAAATATGTACATACCCAAAATTGTAGGGTACCGTACCACCGGAATGATGTTACACATGCCCCAATGATGATATAGGTCCCCTAGCAAGGTTTTCAGGATCCAGAGAAGCTCACGAAGTATATGTTAACATCCTAAATGCTTTATCCATTTTCCTTGTGCTTCGCTTTATCCTCTGCCTTCCTTTTCTAATATTTTTGACCTTCAGTGATGAAACCGCCACCCTGACAGGGTGGCAGTCTCGTGACTGCCACCTTGCCATGGCGGTGGTCCTGTAACCACCGACCTACTTAGGGTGGCGGTCCTTCACACATTTTCCAACACGTTTTTTTGATCACGACTTACGTAATTTTCAACTTTTACCAGCTTTTTACAAAAGGTAGATTCTAAAATCTCTCAGTACACTTGTGTTGTATTCCCATAATAAATCCTACTAGGAATTACATATGCCAAGCTCTGTCACTTGTGATTTCGCTCTCCTACTCGCATTATATTCAGTCTATATCCAAATCTGTCATTGTTCAAAATACCTTTTTCTATTGATGCTAGCATATACACGCTCTTCTGAACTCACGTGAACACAAAGGAATGAGGAGATCATTCTAAGGGGACAAAATCATACACCACTAGATCCACCACTGTTCTGTAAATTCCATGTTTTATCTGTCAAAGTTCTAGTTAAAACATATCAAATAGAGTAGTGAAATATTTCATTTCAGTTAAGTTTCATTTTCAATATTGCCAGGGAAGCTGTGGGGATTGATAGTTTCTGAGAAACTATGATTCATTCCTCACTTCTGAGGTAGGATTGGGAATCTTTCAATTAAGATAATCATCTATCTAGTTATTTAGGATAAACTCATCACTACACAAGAAAATAGCTACACCGGGCTACCTTGCTTGTATTAATTTTGTTAATAGATTAGTTGTCATTTTCTGAATATATTAGATTAGTTGTTCTTTCAATTATGTTAAAAATTCTATCAAAAATAGAAAAAATAGAGGAATATATATATATGTATATATATATATATATATATATATATAGTATATATATATATATGTATATATATATATATATGTATATATATATATGTATGTATATATATATATATATGTTGTAGATATATCTTACATAATTATTTTATTTCATTTCAGTTAGGTTTATATTGATCTTGTATGACAATCACGGGACCTAGGGAGCCCAGGGAATACGTTTTTGAGCCAATCGTGCCTCAACCAAATATTGTTGCAGCAATAACTGACATAGACCAAAATCTCATAATTCAGGTCTTCCGAACAGCAATAGACCTACAAGAAATCATCACATAGCTAAGAGGATTAAACATAGAATATGACAAAGCACACACATTTTGGTCAAATCAACCAAATTATAAATTGCCTTGATAGATATCCGTATGATTGTAGAAGGACCCGAAAGAGAGCAAACATTCGGTTGTGATCCACAAGTCCCACAACCCAACGGGCCTACAAATCAATCTGACGTTGATCCTGGTTTGTGAACATTAGTGTTTAGGTCCTCTCCATTTCCACCAGACATCATCACACAACTATCATTTTTAAACATAGTAGCTAAGCAAGCTAAAGATTTCTAGACTAGACCAGAGAATCGTCTGTAAAACACCAAAAGATCCATTACACATTTAGCCATTCATTTTCATGACCTTTTCGAGAGACATATGCAAAGCACCCACATGTCATCTTCCATGTATCCCACAACCCATAGATCAGATCACAACAGAGCTCGATATTGATTGGAGCCTTCGAGTAGCTATCCTTGCCAAATGATCTATCACATCAGTTTAGGTTAGGAGGGCCTTCTTTGCCTTGGATTCACTTATTCCATTATTGCATGTTGAAGACATAAGATTACCTAACTATGTTATCTTCACCCCACATGTATTCCATCCCCATCGGCTATCTCAGCACAACCTTGGGAGGTCAGGTGCAAGGAAGAGTTACTTGTAGATTCTCATGCTCGCGTGTCACATTTCCATCATACAGTTCCTCATAGAGGCAAAGCCATCTATCTTTTTGAGTCCATGGTACGTCGATATTTTTAATCACATTATGGATCAAACCTATCCTGAGGGAGAAACCTAGTAGCATAGATGATGGCTACATTACATAGCCACCAAGTACGTAATTGTGGAAGAAGTACTTTATCACAGATCCTACAATGGTATGTTGTTAAGATGTGATCATGAAGAAGATTAAGAGAAAATCCTCTTTGAATCCCACAGTGGAGTATGTGGTGGTCACTATGGAGGGCATACAACTAGTCATAAGATTCATCACATGGGCTATTTTTGGCCCACTTTAAAAAATGATGTTGTAGAGTATGTATGCAGGTGTCAAAAATGTCAAGAGTTTTCACACAAGATACATATTCTTTCTCAGGATCTACAGCCCATAGTTACACCTTGGCCCTTCTCAACTTGGCTTCTTGATCTGAAAGGGAAATTTTCTCCCTCATCATTGGATGGCCACAACTTCATTATCATGGCCACTGAATATTTTAGAAAGTGGATTGAGGCCATGCCTTTTACTACTATACCCAGATCTATAATCACCAATTTTATCTTAAACCAGATCATCTATAGGTATGGATTATTACCACAAATCATTATTTTAGATAATGGAAATCCTTTCAAGAATGAAGAGGTATGATAATTATGTGTGTAATTCAAAATATCCCATCACACAGCTTCTTTGTATTATCCTCAGGTTAATGGACAAGCTGAGGCTACAAACAAAACCCTAAAGTCCCATTCTCCTTAAGACGGTTAAGGAGAAAAAAAGAGATTAGTACCTAAAGCTATTTTTGCCTTGTGGGCCTATAGGACTTTGGTAAGAACACCCATGAGGGAAACCCCTTATCCTCTAGTCTTTGGATTTGAAGCGATCTTACTGTTAGAATTAGAGTTACATAGTCTTCGTGTATCTCTACAACACATTTTGGAAAAAGATGAATACCGATAATATTTACTCACCAAATTAGAAACCCATAATGAAGTTTATCTTAGAGATGAATAGAATCATCACGTTTATGCTGACGGGATGTGTCATTACTATAACAATAAATTTTATGAACATGAAATACACATGGGATATCTAGTATTGAGACTTGGTAGTTGGATTGAAAAAAAGACCGATGAAGGAAGGAAGTTTAGACCCAAATGGAAAGTCCTGTACCAAGTAATAAAATACTTTAATAATGGTGTGTATAGCCTGTGTACTCTAGAAGGTGAATAATTTAGTGAATCGGTTAATTCTCTTCACCTTAAATGCTTTTATGCATAGTTCATCTACATCTCCACTTGTACATTACTACATCCATACTATATATCATCTGCATTATTGTGTTGTGAAATTGTAAATCAAGAAACTTACTCTTCAAGCAACTTTTAAGAAACTTTCAAATATTGTCAAAAATATTTAATCATACATCTTCAATTATCCATCATATCATCACCAAATTATTTAAATCTCTTCATCCTTTCAGTGATTAAGAAAGATCTTTGACATTGGTCCTACCAAGACTTGCAATCTTATTTCTACTCATGGTTTATTCTAGCTCAGGTGTTTTGCACATATTCTATTCTAGAATCTTCTTGATGTCACATATTTTCCTAACAACCTCTCTGATAACAAAATAAATCTAAACATTTCACCTAGAGCTCTTGTCAACCTATCTCAACCTTTGGTGGTGATCCCTTGCATCTTATTGGTTATGTGGGGTTGAGGCTAGGGGCAATTTTTCCTTCTCAAAAGAACATTTCTAAAATCAATAAACAAACAAAAAATATAAATAAACAATAAACACAAAAATGCTTTCATTTAAAAATAAAACTACACTTCTTGTCCCTACTAATCTTTAGTGATGATCCCATGTCTCTTACTAGTAGTGTGAGGTTGGAAAAGGAGGATGGTGCCCTTACTTTCCTATGTCATGTCATTGGTGATGAGCCCGTGCTTCTTACTAGTAGTATGGGGCAAGACATAGGGGTCCTGTCAAATAATTCAATAAGTTGTCAATAATTCAATGAATAAGAAGTTCTTTCAAATCTTAAAACTCCCACTAAAATGAGTTATATGTGTATGTTACAAGAGATTTAATCCCTAAAACCAGATTTTGTTAAACAAAAGGACATCTTCAGATCTAAGTCTACATAAACTTGCAAGCAAATCACATTTTGAACTGGTTACTTCACCCTGCTTAAGGTTGAGTTGTAGGTTCCTAATTAGATATTTGTTAAAATCTTGTCTTCTTGTCACCATCTCCATTCATCAAAATCATACAATTTGCATCCTTCCTAGCTCTCGGTGATGAGCCCTCTCATCTTATTGGTTGCGTGGAGTTAGGAACAGAGCAAGTTCATCTTTCTATTATATCACATCCATCACATTTTGTTGATAAAATAGAAGTGCTAAATGTTTCTTGAAAACCAAAGTATCTAATTACAATTTCTTCTCATGTGCATCATATATACATAAAAAGAAATAAAGAAACAATCATTCTTTTTACACATTTGCATCATCGTCATCCATAGCATGCATCCATAAAAGCATATAAAAAGTATCAAAAATTGTAAACATCCAAGAGTACACGATAAACAAAACCATGATCGAGTCAACTCTTTACCAATGGCAAACAAAAAGAAAATTATATATGTAATACAATCATATCAAGTTTCCTGTCAATCAATCACACCTATTAATTGTTTTCAAACCTCATCTATGAGCTAAAAATCCAAAAAAAATCAATATATAACAAAATGTTCTCAAAGTAATAAAACAATTAAAACCTCTCCATCTCTCCAGGATCCCACTAAAGGTGTGGGGTGAGGGCTCCTATTACGGCTCTTATGATGAGAGTGACTCACTACAGTGCAGGAACCTCTGTGTGTTAATCGGTGAGAGTGCTTGTGAGATTTCCCATGGGATGGGGCAGGTGATTTACTAGTAGTAGCAGTAGCTCCACTGCAAGAATGATCTTGCCTCTGTCTACTCTCATCTAGTTTTTGGGTTGTCAAGTCAGTCCTCATCTAGATCATGGTCTCTGCAGCATGCCATGCTAGTACAAACACATCTTTGTGACGTCTGGCCATCCCTAGGCATCTAGCATTAGGAAGAAACTGATCTCATGTCTTCCCTAAAGGGATTGCAAAGGTATATAGGAGAATCCACTAAATTAAATCTTGCCAACCATCAACAGTAGCTACAAAGTACAAATGAAAACAACAAAAACTTAGAAAACTTCAAAAAAGGAAAGGAGAACATTGTATTATTATAACATCTAGTTTAAAGAGTAAATTCAAGAGAGAATATTTTACTTAATCAGATCTTCAGGCATCTAGGATGGATGGATGATGGGTAGTGGTGTAGGAGTAGTTACAGGCATCTCCTCTGCTCTGACCTCCTTTTTTTGGTCTCCCCTATGCCCATCTATCATCCAAAGATTGAATCCTTGTCCCCTCCTCCTCAAGTGGTCAAAGGGTCCTATGAGTGCAATGTCTCTACCTTATAATCTACCTCGTCCCTAGCTATCACGAAAGCCTCTCCAATGGCCACCCACTTTTTGGCACTCTCTGTCTCTACCCCACCTGACTCAGTCTCGACCATCTCCTCCTCTCTGCTATAAGTGGGTCATACCCATATAAATAATTTGCATCATCCTAACATATTCTTGTGAATAGAGACATGTCGATTAGAAATCTAGGAGTAACAATCCACTTGAGCTTGCCCTTCGGGCCATACTAGCCTTCTCGGAGCCTTTTATACATTTTGTAAGATTGGGAGGACATCAACATTAGGTAACCCAAACTATTTTTGTACCCTATCAATTAGAGGCCTCTACTTTTTTGGTTGATCTAATAATGGTGTCATAGTCTACATGCATCAGAATATAATCTCCTCACCCCATAGGCCAGTCATGTCCTGATATGGCGCAGCGATCATAGCAGCTATGGTAAGCTGTTGTAAAAGGATGTGGGCCCCTTTCGCAGATGCATGTGTACCATCTCGGTTTCTCTAATCACCTCGAGATCTTATATCCCCAATTCCCCTTGATATGGGATCACGCAATCAACACCCCAACTCATAAACCATAGGGGGGGGGAGGACTAAGGGCCTTCCCTTCAGTTAGCTGCCTTTGTAACAAATCAGATAAGTAGCATCAATTAATGGTCAATTACCCCATGCTATGTGTGGCCATGATGTTCAATGCTCTGTTATGATGGTTCCAACAATAAAGAAGCTTGTCCCCGGACCTTTGGTCCCAAATCAAAGATTTGACAATAAATAAAGGCCTTACGCAAATAGGGAGAGGTTTGCAGATGGGGGTAATGATAACCAAGCTCATCCATGTGTGGTTCCTATGTCAGGGCTTGTCATATCCCAGGTATGTTTCTCAGCTATGGGCCTTTTTACTACTGTACTCACAGAACCAACATCTTGTCAGCAAAAAGAACCCCAAGAATCTAGTAGATGTCCTTTAAGTGATCATCCACTCTCCCTAACTCTAAAAAGAAGCCAAAAAATGTTGTGGTCTACATACTAATAATCAATAAATTCACACAATAAGGGACGTACATGTGTAACTAGGAGGCACCTATGATATCTTCCATTATCCCCAACCCGTTATAAAAGGTCCCTATCATCAGGGGTCATATATCCAAAATCAAGGAAACCAATCACACTCGCAAGCTCTGACTCCATCTAACATACCCCCCCCTACATTCAGTAACATCAAATGCAAAGTTATAATCATATCAATGCATAACGGTCATAAAAACAATTCAAAAAATAAAAAAAAATGAAATACGTAGTCAAAATTTAGGAAGTGCCCTCGATTAGGGATGAACACACCCAATCTGCGCAAATGGCGGATTGTGTAACCACCACAAAAAATTCGGCATTTTTTATGATCCTGAAGTGGTTTCATAACGACACAGTGGTGTGCAACTTTGGGTGGTTTTGCCGCAAAAAAAGCAAGCCTTATCTAGTCACCAAAAGCTCAAAAATACAAGAATCATCCTTGAAATAAAACAAAATCCACATCCCATTGTGTTGTGTAGCACCCCTCCGAATGATCATTTTATTGTAACATTATCAAAAAGAACCCCCACTATGTCAATTTTCACATTTCTTACATTTTAGGGTAGAAAAAAAAGAGCGTGGTTGCGTAACCATGTGGAAATTCTAAATTGTGTTAAGCCTTGTAGTAGTGACATAACCAACATGGTTGGTTCACAATCATCCCCATGGCAGTTTCATCTTGGTTTCAGCTGTGAAAAGCAAGCCATTCCTAGGTCCCCAAAAAGATCAAAAAAATAGAAGAATAAATCATTTAAATAAAACAAAAGCCACATCCCATGTGGCACCCCCCCTAATGAATCATTGTTTTTTTTTTAATTGTAAAATATCAAAAACAACTCCCACTATGTCAGTTTTGTCCATTTCTACATTTTAGGGTAGAAAAGAAAAAAACACTGTAGAAAACTCACCTGTTCATGACCGATTCTCCTCTTGCTAGTTGGGTTTTATCATGTTAGAAAACACTCTCATTTTGATTATATTCTCACGTGATGAAACCTTCATAGGTAATCCATAGCTCAATTCCCACTTAAGTGGGGTAAGTGCAAATGATATCTAAAAAAAATAGTATTTTTGGATATATCTAGCATGTTTTAACATTTTTTTTTTGGAGTGTGTGTGTTGTGTTTGTAGGGTGGAGGGTTGCACGGGTAATATTTCTCCTCACCAACATAATGGTAAGTCCTCTTTTTATTTGAGTTTTAATGTTTTTCATTAAACATTATATCTTCACTTTGATTCCCATTTTCTTCTAACAAGCAAGGGAAGCTTGATTGGTTGTAACTTCAACAGACGTGCATGTCAGGTCTAATCTCAACTCCCATTCGGAGCACCATACTCGAACTTACGTTTTATGCCTCTTCCTGGTAAAATGCTTATCCAAGTGGGTAATAGTATGCACCCAAATTTACATGGGTGCTACATTGTGGAAATGGTTTTCAAAGCCCTAATGATGATTAAAATATCTATCCAAGATATCCAAGTCAAAATTATCACTTGTAGCATGTTCTTATAGCTATTTTACTTACTTGTCTATTTCTAGCTTTTCACGCTTTTCCTTAGTTGTTTTGAGATTTTTTCCTTATCTTTTCAGCCCATAAGTATGGAACTTACGCAGGTGGTTACGCCAACTACCGCACAATGGTGTGTAACCGCCGTTACGTAAACCGGCGGTTCCATGTGAATTGAAACAAGCCTTTTTCAATGGTCTGCCACATGTAGTACCTTCTTCTAACTCACTTTTCTTCTCATTATTTGATTAATCATTTGTTCTTGAGCCATGTTAGATGTGTATAGACT